>JAQQSU010006689.1:0-13442 GCA_028627135.1 Pseudochirops cupreus | reverse complement strand
TTTTTTTTTTAAGTCTCTGTGGAGCTCTGCTTCCAGAGGAGAAAGCTCTGTCCCAAATTGCTGGGGTCCTCTCAGCTGCCGTAGCTCTCAGGGAGGTGCTGGGTCCCTCCCCCACTTCCGGCTGACTGAATAAAGATGGACCACAGGAACAAAGCCCAAGACCGTGATCCTGATCCAGGCCACTCCACGCGAGAGCACTTGGCCTCTGAACAATCGCTAAGTCCCCCTGCAGTCTGCAGGCTGAGGGCGAGGAAGCTGCAATGTGGAGGCGGGTGCCAACCCTCCACCTTCTGCTTCTCAGCCCTATAGGCAGTTTGGCCACACCGCTTTTCTTTCATAACCTCGCAAGTCCCATTGAGCTAGTTCTGGATCCTGCCACAGCTGCCACCAATCCTCTCACCTGAAGCTTCAGACCTGGGCTTGGCTCCTCACGTTCAGCCACCCCCAGGACACAGCTGAGGTTTCAGGCCAGCCTGGTTACAGTTCACAGTGCTGATATGGTTCCTCGTACCTGAGCTGACTTTAGTGGACAGTATATTTGTGTGCTTTTTGGAGTTCTAGAATTGTTTTAGAGTCATATTTTGTGGGTATTTTGGGGTGGCTATGTGAGAGCTGCGATATGTTGCTGCTCTTACGCCACCATCTTGGCTCTGCCCCCCCCAACAATTGATTCTTAAAGAATTTGTAGTTTACTAACCCCATACTCACCAAAATAAATGTAATAGCATTTTATTCTAGCAACCCACTTTTCCTTGAGTACTTTAGCACAATTTAGATACTCTGAAGAGAAATTCATAAAATTTCAGGAAAAAAAAACTTATCCCTCTTTTTCTGTGAGAGATCCCTGAGCAAGAGGATGGCAATGTAATTTGAACTATTTTTCACAACTCTTGGGTGGCAGAACAAGGACTTCTATCCAGGTCTTCTAAATATAGACTGGTGAGCTTTCTATTACATCATTATGCCTTATGGTCAGAGAATAGTTAAGTATGGGGAAAATGATAAAAGGAGAGGATAAAGAATGGTAATAAAAGAGAAAAAAATCAGTAGATTAAGGAGAAAGAGAGAGAACGAGAGAGAGAGAGACACAGTTATTATAAACATTCAGATTGTTAAATAAAAATCTTTTTAAAGCAGTTTAGATGAAAAGTATTAAGTTGAAGGGGAGGAGTCTACAAAAACTTTATGTAATGTACTGCTCTTGCTATGATTTGAAAGGGTAGGAAATCATTTCAATGCTGATTCCAAAGGAGAACACAAGTATTGCAAAGGAAATTTCCCTGAGGAATCCTTCAGGGGGAAAAGCAAAGCGCTGAGTTGTTGCACATAAACAAATATCACCTTCCTGATTGGTCCTCTGGGCAGACTTTTTTTAAAATTACTATGAATGTAAGATCTTGCCTTTAATTAAACTGAGTCTTAAGCTTAGCTCATATCCTCTCATATGCAAGGCTATTCTCATTCCCTTCATTGACCTGATAGACTCCTATAGTATTTAATAAGTGTTGGTGGAATTTCATTAGCCAAAATTCTTTGCAAATTGCAATGGAATTTCACTGCAAGAACCCTTTTTAATTATAGTCTTTAAAGCACATGGATGTTCAATATAAGTTGAGTTCAAAGAGGCTGTAGAAAAGGGTAGAAAAACAGAAAGCAACCTCAAAATGGGGTCTCAGTAAATTACTTCAGCTCAGAGTATTGGTTTCCTCATTTTAAATGAGTTAAATTAGATATTCTAAAAGCTCTGAAGTCCTGCAGTTCTATGTGATATATTGTGATAACAGTAAAGGGAAATTTCACATCAGGGGAAAGGGCCATCAAAGATGATTTTAAAGTATAGATTCACATATAAAATGATTGGAGAGAGACTATAATAACAAGAATTGCTTGTGGAAGATAACCTAAGGTCTCCAAACTTTTTCCCTTCTTTGGTCAGAACCATCATTGCTATTGGCATAGAATAGAGGAACATAGAGGGAGGATGTTAAACATTTCTTCAGCACTACATAATTCAGTTCCTTTTCCAAAAGTTGAAAAAGAGACTGTTTATGGAGCTATTTATTTCAACCAAGGGGTATGAAAGCTAAGAACTAGAGCAGATTTCTAAGCATAAATTAGATACAACTTGAACTGGGACACTCATGGAAAATAAAAAAAAATAATCAAGGGTGTCATTTTTTTTTAAATAAAGAGGGAAGCAAAAGAAAAGAAGACTCAAAGAACAGACTTGATGTTATCTTAGGATCCATTGTAATGTAATCTGGATAAAATAATAAGAGCTTTTAAGACATTGGCTAACAGTTCTTCATAGAGGCTTATTAGTGATAACAAGCTCAGTAAATTCAGGACTGGTATTAATTACTACTATTTTAGTCTCAGCAAGTGTTCACTCTTAAGACCAATTTGCAACCTGAGGTTTAATTACCTAAGGAATGTTGGATGAGCTAACAGGTGACCCTGAAGATATTGGAAGACCTAAGTGACAGCTGGAGAAAAGATTTTAGTCCCTGAAAAGAAGTAGTACATACTTCTAGAGAAAGTAATTGGGTCACAACATCTGGTGAGGATCACTGGAAAGGGATACTTGGCTTAGAGGACCCCCTCCCCCCAAAACAATATTGTCCAGATATCCAAGACATCAGAACCTCTGAGCCATCAATTGTCTTACTGTAGGTATGCATTGGTCCAATATGTTTTCTATATCCCTCTAGATCAGCCATTCTCAACCTGTGGGTCATGACCCCTTTGGGGGTCGAATGAAACTTTCACAGGGGTCACAGGGGATGCCTAAGACCATGGGAAAACACATATTTCCGATGGTCTTAGGAACCGAGACACTGCTCCTCTATCAGTCTCTAGGTGGGTCCACCCATATGCAGATATGCCCACATACAAGTTTTAAAGGGTCCCGGCATTAGGAAGGTTGAGAACCTTTGCTCTAGATGCATTCTCTGTGTGCTTTCTCAAGCAGGTGCCTTGGTAATATCTATTCTGTATGTATGCACAATCCATAGATGATTAATGTGTAAATACACTCTTCAAAATTATTATTTATTTATTTATCTGTGGAAAGATGAAATAAAGGTTTATGAGGGGGGAAAGTCCTTACTGTTAATGTACTAGTTCATCAAAAGCCCCTTTATGAATTAAAAGTGTCATCTGGCTGATTAGTAGCAATAAACACTCCAGTCAGAAGTTCAGTTATGGTTTGAGAGAACCTACCACATACAACATGGAATAGCTAACAGGGCTTAGAGTGAGACAGTCTCTATTTTTTAAACAAAAGCATGAATGTAACTGTTGATACTCACTATAGGATCATTATCCAATTATACATGAGTTGAAATAATACTAAGAGGCAATCTCTCTTAGCAAATTAAATGTTGGACCTGAAGTTAGGAAGAGCTAGGTGTAAATCACACATCTAGCACATGGTAATTGGGTGATTATGGACAACTCATTTAACTCTTCTGAAGGTCAGTTTTCTCATCTCTAAAGTGGATTATTTATACATTTCTAGTCTCTTCCCTGCAAGACTATTTGGAATTCAAATGAGCTAAAATATGTAAAGTGTTTTGCAAACATTAAAACAGTATGTCAATGTCAATTACTATAATAATGATTTTCTCATTGTTTTCATCTCATTTGATGAATTCACCCACACCCCCCCCCCAAAAAAGAGGGGTGCTCTAGGATAAATCACTATCTAACCATTATTCTTTTATAGTTAGTGTGTGAGCAACTATAATCCAGGTGGAAGAAATGATTGCTTTTCCTAGTTGAAGAAAAGTACAATTAGAAAATCTTCTGGGTGGCTAGGTAGCACAGTGAAGTCAGGAGGACCTGAGTTCAAATCCAGCCTTAGACACTTAACACTAGCCATATGACCTTGGGAAAGTCACTTAACCCCAATTGACCTGCCTTCTCCCTTCCCCCCCAAAAGCAACAAAAAAGCAAAGTAATAATGATGATGATGATGATGATGATGATGATAAAAGAAAATCATCTGTAGGCTGATTGAAATCTTCTTTGGGATATATTGAGTAGCAGATAGGAAGAAGAGGTAGATGCTTCATCATATTCTCATATGGTTTTGATTTGTTCCAATGGTTTTCTCTGTTATGAAAGATTTTCATTAGATGTAGTTTAGATATTATTAGCATTCAACATGGCAACATTTAATATAATGTTATAAATTTCTATGTATCAATGTTATATCTGAAAAATTGTGGGCATTGCTTTTTTATTTGTCCTAACCATTGTTCAACATAATGTATTCATTGGGCTCACAAGGATAGTTTTGGACCACATTTGTATATGGGGATTCATTGTCTATAAGTCCATGAAGGCTAACAGGCTACTAGGACATTCTATGTCTTTCTAGGCATCTAGTAAGTGCATTTTTTTTCAACTTAGTATGATTTGTTGTAGAGTATCTATATATCTCTTCCATAGATTTTATGAGTCAATGAGTTTGAATTCCATAAAGGCAAGATTGTCTACAATATCTGGCAGTGACGACCTGATGTTGCATGGCTATCATAAACCTTTTTGTTTCTGTGAACATATCTATATGATTCAAACACTTGTTTGATGCTTATTGTCAATATATTGTTAGCTAACTTTATACTGTCTTTGGGATTCATCCTTGGATCTTCACCATATCATAGGATCCATTCAAAGGTAAAAGGTCACTAGTTAAATTTAACAAATCCAGTGGAATATGTCAGCCTTTATTATTGTTTTTTGAAGTAATATCTCTAGGTTCCAAAAAATTTCTGTAAGTTTTTCTATAGCAGACCTACTATGCTGTATTTGTTGTTTTAATACCATTATATGGATTTTTATTTAGGCAAATTAATTCAAAATGAACTATAACACTGATACATGGTATTTTAGCTCTCCCTAGGATCCTGTGCATATAGAACTGCATAATTCATCTTTCATTGACATTCTGGATACCTTATAATATCAACTGGGAATCTTGTTCCTAAAACCGTGGCCATAGTACTAAGGGACAAATATTTAACTTTTCTTTGCTTAGCACAATCCATCTGAATAAAAAATGACTATTATATCATGGAAATGATTAAGTAGTGTATATTTAAATTTTATAGTTTATATAAATCTAATCATTCATAAATTCTAGATATAAATACAGCCACATTATAATGCAAATTCTTCTTTTACTATTTCTGGTAGTAAAATTAAAAAATAGTGTTTCATCATAAGTAGCCGAGGTGGCATTATGGTCAATAAATGGTTTAATCTATTGCTGGTGCATTATTTGCTGAATACCTTTTATTGACTTTAATTTCAGTGTAGTAATGCCAATAATCATATGAATAAGTGGTTGAAAATGTTTTCTGAAATCTGTCATTGAAGGAAAATATTAGAATATAAAAAAAACAAACAAAAAAAGATATTGCTATTCCAAATCATATTCTTCCTAAAGAAAAATTATAGAGAGACAGCTGTATAAAGAAAAAGAAAAGTGTTAAACCAATTTGTTACTTTGGAGAAAATGACAGTGTTGAATATAGCACAAGTTATTGGCATAAAACAAAGATAGTCCAGGAAAGGGTTTTAATTTAAAACCTGATGAGTAATTATAAATGTTTTCCTTGATTTGTGCCAGTTTTCTTAAAAAATTCAAAATATAACATGTCTTATTTTCTATAAGGGGGCAGGGTAATGGAGGAGAAATTAAAATCCCTAAATATATTTCTAAAAAATTCTATTTAATCACTATGGGAACTAACTGTTTGACTTTATTTTATTCTCAGGATGGAGGGAAATAATATAGTTAATTGTCCTCTTAATATTCTATTAAATTATCTATCCATCTATCTATCGTCTATGTCTGTCATCTAATAATCTACCTGTTTCTATTTTTGTTGGTATCAAAGACACCGTAAAGTAAATGTGATGACTCATATTTTACGTTACTTCCAATCATGCATTCTTCAATTCAGTCAAGTTGCACTATTCACCACAATTCGAATATTACCAATTTTCTGCTTCTTTCATATCTTTGCTCGCACTGTTCTTCTTATACACAATACCTTTGGCCATCTTGACCTTCTAAAAGTGTCCATTCTTCAAGTTCCAACTCAAATAGCACTTCCTTAATCTTCTCTATACCCATTCAGAAATGATATAATTACCTTTTCAATTCTCATGAGGTTTACTACAAAATATCCTCATGCATTTTTTTGTATTACATTTGTGTGTGTGTGTGTGTGTGTGTGTGTGTGTGTGTGCATGTGTGTGTGTGTGTGTGAGAGAGAGAGACAGAGATATGTCCATACTAAATTGTAAATTTCATGGGGAGATATATCTTTGTAATCTTTTCATCTTTCAATGTGACTAATACAGAACTTTATAAATAATAAGTGTTTAAAATTGTTTTGAATTAATTTATTAGTTATCGAAGTGATATACTAAAGTGCTTTTTAAAATAGTATAGATTACATGCTGCAAACCTAGTCACCATTTCATTAGTTTGGAAGGTTCATTAAAGCTTGCACTTTGAGTATATTCCTTGATGATATCTCAGGAGCTTAAAAGTATTAATGTAATTATGTTTTCAGTATGTTTTGGTCCCACACAAAGATTATTTTCCCTTCCCTTCTCTTCACTTCCCATCTCTTTCTTTTCCTCCCATTTCTTCCCTCCCTTCCTCCCTTGTTTTTCCCTCCTACCCTTCAGTTTCTTTCCTCTCTCCCTCCTTCCTCTTTGTTTCCTCATCTTCCTTCATTTTCTCCATACGTTTCTCCATTCTTATGTCCTCCCTGTTTTTCTTCACTCATTTCTTCCTCCTTCCTTTTATCCTTCCTTTTTTCTTTCCTTCTACCCTTCCTTCTTTCCTCTCTTCTTCCCTCCCTCCCTTTCCTCCTTTCCTCTCCTTATTCTGAATATTAGTTTGAGGTATTGTAAATTTTCATTTTTTTTTCCCTTTATTTCTTTGTTGGTGTTAAGTGACTTGCCCAAGGTCACACAGCTACTAAGTATCAACTGCCTAAGGTCAGATTTGAACTCATGGCCTCCTGACTCCAAGGTCTGTGCTCTATTCCCCACATCACCTAGTTGTCCCATTACTGTAATTTTCAAAGAAGAGATTAATAAATTTAAACAAAATGATTACTTAGTCCAATGCAAATTCTCAGCTCTCAGGAGATAAATAGGAAAGCAATGCAATCTTTTCTCTCAAGGAGCTCATATTTTATGAAGGGAAGAAATAGAAGTTAGCTGAACATCAGAAGGAAAGGTCCTTAATATGTACCATCAGAAGTAGATATCAATGCATCTTCTTTAGTGTCATTTCCATTAATAAAACCTTGTTTCTGATTTTTAACCATTTGACAATACCAAATATTTGGAAGTCAAAAACTTTGCTGAGATTAGTATAGCTCCTAAGGTAGTAAGGGATAAAGCAGAGTTTCAATGTCCTTTCTTTCTTTGTAAAAGAAGGCTTGAGTTAAGTGACTTGGCCAGAGTCACACAGCTAGTGTCTGACACTAGATTAAAACTCAGTTCTTACTGACTATGGGTGTACCTCTCTATCTGTAGTCTTACTATGCTGCCTTTTAGAATCTCCATTTTCATTCATAACTCAGGTTAAGTGTAATCTTCTGCAAAAAGCCTTTCCTGGCACCTTTACACATTCCTCTCTAAAATTACTTCCACTACTACTACTACTACTACTACTACTACTACTACTACTACTACTACTACTACTGCTACTACAACACAAACTGATACACACACATACATATACATAAACACACACACATATATATACCTATACACATATTTTCAGGTATTTTCTCTTGCTACCTTTGAGGTGGTATGAAGAATCTGTCTTTTTTGTAACCCTAAGTCCACAATATTTCCAGGAAGTCCCTTAATAAATTTTCCAAAGAACTTATTTCCAGAAATAATTTGGCTTACTAAAGCAAACTTTTTGCATTATTTTTCATGATGCTTCAGCTAGACCACCCATTCCTATGGCCATCCTGCAAGGCGGGATCCAGGAACAACATTATTGAGTATTGGTAGGAGGTTAAGAAGGGTTACATAAATCTTATAGAACTCTAGAGATGCAGAAATAGCAGTGTGCATATCTGTGGGCCACTAAAGGCAGTGAGTGTTTTATAGGCTATCAGAGTCAGTGGAGTTCTCAGCCATGTGCAGTCAGTCACTCTAGGAGGGCAGAAAAATGAACTACGTAATTGAAGTACTTTAATAATGCGACTTATTTATTGTTGTCAGAATGAGTTAAACTCTTCTGACCTCTGAATAGAGAGATAATTGTAAAGTGGAACTCTGTGGCAATTACAGTTGATCAAGATCTGATTTCCATTTTTGCAAAGTGTTAGTCCCAGTGCCCTGGCTGCATTCCATTGTGGAGACTCGGATTCCGTGATATTCCCCAAGGGAGTCTCAACTTTGTGTATGTTTTATTTCCTGTTCTGAACAGTTGTATAATTTTCTTGTGATTTCTTAAATGGCTGCCACATTTCTCTGAAGATTTAAACACATTTCAGCATCAAAGTAATGCTTTTGTGTTTAGGCATGTCTCTGTGTGTGCATGCATGTGCATGAGTGTGTGTTCATTGTACAAAGTCCCCCAGATAATTCGTTATGTGTTCTGGGTTTCAGAAGAGCACAGAGCAGGCAGTTATAATGCTGTTGTCACTTGAATTATTATATACTTGTTTAACTTCCTTGACTTCAAATTTCTGTATTAGCAAATGGGGAGTGACCTTTCATAATTTCATAAGGCTAACAATCCATGTGTAGACATAACCCATACTGAGTGAACCAAATATAGAGAAATTAAATCTCTTTAAATAGATAAATTGGGGGATAATTAAGTACATTAGAAAATTATTCTTTTCTGAGACTTCTTTAAATAGTGAGCAACCATGGTGTTTTAAGTGTTTTCTTTGTAGATCATTAATTACTTGGCAGACTGGCTTTAGAAAACTGCAAAGCATCAGCAATCACTGTCAGTGTAAAACATCAGAAATTAATGCAGGATCAAGAATCAGAGCTCAAAAAGATGGTTCATTTTTATGTTTCAGTGTATGTAGGAGGAAATTAAGAAGGGAAAGGACTTTTCCAAGTTCCCATATGCAGTAATTATATTTCATTCTTTCCTGAACAGGATAACAGCACATTCCTTGCATACAACAAGCCCATCTCCCCTCTGGATTTCTTCATGCTTTCTTTATACAAATTGCCCACATTTCCACACAATCTCCTTTCACCTTATTTTTCAAACACAGACATCTGTATGTACAAATATGCACAGTATATACTTGAACAAGTGTATACACACATGTATGTATACATACACATGTGTGTAAATATATGTATAGAAATGCACGTGAAATATAGACATGCAGACACATACAATATAGCTAATATAGTTCCATTTCATATTTATATATACATTTACCTATGTTTATAAGATATTAACTATATTATATTAATTTATATCAAAATAACACTATATTTAATAATATAAACAACAATCACTCAATATGTTTATATCATACTATACTATACTATATCATATATCACATCACATCACATCATATTGTATCATATTATATACAGTATAAATAAATATAACATGAACTATAAAACAATACATTTTATTAATGTCATCAATATAGTATTAATATATTTAAGGTAAGCACGCTAAATATGTAATTAAATATTTGCATGTATGCATAGTCATTGTAGTAACTAGGCCATAGTAGCCACTTAATAAATGACTGTTGATTGATTAATTGAATCAGGACTAGAAGGTAGGCCTCTTCCTTTCAAAACCAGTGATCTGTCTACTTTATCAGTAAACACACACACACACGTAACATATATGAATGGAAATCACAAGTCATCAAATTCCAACCTGCAACCAATTTTTCAAGCTAACTTTCAGTTCTCTTGCATGAGATACATTTCTTTCTGTGTGACAAAATGACAGTTGTAGACAGAAGATTGGACTATAAAATAGGTACCTATGCTCTAAACTATAATCTGATTGTTAAATAACCTCTAAATTTACATAATTCCTATATCTTTTCTGAGGGTCAGTTTCCTCGTGTAAAGTCTCACCCATCCTTATCTAATCTTTTGTTCTATCACACCATTCCATTAAAAACAATAAATGCAACTTTATGCTTTTTGAATAATGATGGCCTCGGAATAAGAATGAAAATAGAAATCTGAGTCTTCCACAGTGGGTCACCCAGGTTCCCAAAGTGCTCTATTTACCTCTAGGGAATAGTTGTCATATCAGGAAAATCAGACTTTTAACATATTTCAAGTGAAATGAGACATCATTCCCCTAAAACCCATGTAAAATGCATGTAGATTGCAGTTATCATTACCTCCTCATGATATCAGAAGGATCATGATAGGTAAGTGCTTGAGGGGAGGTGACAAGGTACGTATAATGCTTTGAGTTTTTATGATAAGTTTTATGATAGTGAACTTGAATAATAATAGATAATAATCCTTGAATAAAGGATTAATTACTTAGTTTTAACATTAATAGCAATTAAAACATTTGTGAGAATATTAAAAGAAATCCATAGTACATGGGGGAAAATAAAGAAAACACAACACACATTCCAGAGTGAGTGATGTTCTTCTAAGGAATAGAAAATATAATAAAGCTGAGGGGTGGGATACATATATCGTAATCAGAGCTCTGTCCCTGACTGACAGACCATGAGACACCGGCAAACCACTTTTCCTCAGCTTTAGAATGAGGGAAATGGACTAGATGATGTGGCAGCTCTCTTCTAAATTTAAAATTCTTTGATAGAAGAGAAGAGTTAATGTTGATTCATCTTTACAAAATGATTAAATTTATCTTCTCACAATGTCGCTGATGCCAGAGTACTGAAATTCACGGAAGGTTCCAAAAATAAAATACCAAGAAAATTGTTTCTTTGGGACAAAAGTTTATTTTATATCAGTAACTAGTTGGAAATGAGCTCTCTAATCCCTTCTCCCTCCCTCATTCTCCTTCCACATATGAGGATAAGTACTAGTAATTATATTCCATCTGCTGTAGGACAGATTTTGAAATGATGACCTTTGGAAATATAAATATTACTGATTTTTCTGTGTTATCACAAGATCACTAACTACCCCAGGGCAATTAAGGATTTGTCACAGGGCCTGGAATTTAAGGCCCACAAAGACCCTAAAGAAATTTATTGCAACAGCAGGAGCCACTAGAGTAATTAATTATCCCTTGTGCTCTACTAAATTTTTCTTAATTTCATCTATTACCTTTATTTTTTTTAATTTTTATGAACTTAATGATACCAACCACATATGAATCCTTCAAAGTAGAAAGAGTAACCAAAAAAAAAAAAGATTGACTAAGTCCATAAAGAGGCATATATTTTCAAGAATGGTTAATATGTTATCATTTCTCTTTTTTTTAATTGGACTATGTATATTTTATAGGGAGGAGGACTTCTATTTTGTGGCAGTGAAAAGACTGAGTAGTGCAAGATCTGCAATGTCAACACAAAATGAAGAAAAGTTCATCTTATTTATCTCATGTATTATTCTCATATTGTGAATGATAAAATTAATTTGAGAATATATGCATGTATACACATACATGCATATACACATGCACATGCATATACATATGTGTGTATATATACACATATGTACATACATCATACTCACATATTTGCTGATTGCTGGAGCACTAAATTTGCTAATTATTCTCAGATTATCCATATAGGTATAATGATTAAAATTTCCGAGGTGGGCAGGTAGGGGGTGCTGTGAATAGAGCACCAGGCCTACCATCAGGAAGACTCAATTTTTTGAGTTCAAATCTGGCCTGACATTTATTAGCACTATGATCCTTGTCAAGTCACTTTACCCTGCTTGCCTCAACTTCTTCATCTAAAAAATGAGCTGGAGAAGGAAATGGCAAACCACCACAGTATCTTCATCAAGAAAACCCCAAATCGAGTAACAAAAAGCTAGACAGTACTGAAAACGCCTAACAGCAGCAAAATTTCATGGTTCTCTACTAGAGGCACAATCGAATTCCCCACTATGGTACAGGTATGCTTATCTTACATTCCCAGAAAATATGCCAACATGGAAAATATGACAAATCCTGTGAGGTAGGAAAGGCTTGGGGCTTGGTACCATCATCAGTGAGCTGCAAATCAGTTTTGTCAAGACTAACCCAAGTTTTAGAGTTTAATCATTGGAGGTCTGGTCATTAGATGATTTTTTTTTCTCTTTTTGTGTATCATTTTCATTTATATCATTTTCATAAACATTTTCATGGATTTGGATATGGAGACCATCAAGTCCAAACCTCTCATTTTAGAGAAGTGGAAACGTAGACTCAGAAAAGTGACTTACCTGGATTGACACAGATAATTTCTCAGGTGGAATTCAATCTCAGATCCTCTTGATTCAAAGTCTTGCACTGTGCCACTTCGTTTTCCTATTGATGATGACGATGAGGAGGAGGTGGAGGAGGAGGAGGAGGAGGACAGCAGTAGTAGCTACTGTGTTTATTGTACTTTCAGGTTTGCAAAGCATTTTACATACACTATTTCATTTGGTCCTCATAAAACTTCTTTGACAAAGGTACTGCTATTAGTCCCTTTTTACAAATGAGGAAACAGAGGCTAACAAAGCTCAAGTGACATATGGAGAGAAACAGTAAGAGTCTGGAGCAGGATTTGTTTGCAAGTATATTCTAATTCTTAATCTATCACTCTAGTCATTGTTCTCTCTTTATGTGGAAATGGCAATGATAGCGGATAAGTCAAAGAGCTTTGAAATAATGATGTAAAGTGACATTATGCAAAAACCAGACCAAAAAAAAAATCCCTTCCAAGAACAACTGGAACAACTCAGACACACTATTTTCACTCTATTTATTGTTTAAATGGCACATTTCAAATTATCTTTAAAAAAAACCCACATTTGTTATTGATTTATTTTAAATATCCCTTTTGGAATTTTGTATTCCAAATCCTCTTCCTCCTTTATAGCTGCTCTCCCCAGTTTACTAAGAAGACAAGCAAAAAGATACCAAACACATGAATTAATCCAAAACATTTTCATTCTAGTCATATCACCAAAAAACAAAGAAAAAAAATCAATTTTCTCTCAATATTTATTTGTTTCATAAAAGGAGTTTGGTACAATCTTTGCTTTACTTATTATTCCAAATTATTTAATATTGGAATTAGTCAGTCTTTAAATGTTTGATAGAATTCACTTGCAAATCTATTTGGTGCTTTTCTCTTAAGAATCTCATTTACGGCCAGTTCAAATTATTTTTTCTAAAATAAATTTATTTAGATACTAATATTTCTCTTCTGCTAATCTAAGTAATTTATATTTTAGTGAATACTCATCTA
>JAQQSU010006688.1:0-13442 GCA_028627135.1 Pseudochirops cupreus | reverse complement strand
TCTCTCAGCCAGCTTCAGTCTCCACAATTCTTCCTTTACCCAGAGCAACATTCCAATTCTGTCTGTCTGTCTCTGGAATTCTTGCTTATATACACACCTCAGCCAATCCCCTTCTTCCACATCAACAGGGGAGTTCATGCCTTCTCAACAGTGGGACAGAGTTTGCACCTTCCACACTTAGCACTTAGCACTACTAAGTGCTAAGTATCCTGATAAACTAATTACTATTACATGGTCTAGATGACTTCTAAGGTTCATCCATTCCAGATTTAAACCCATAATCCTGTGATCTAAGTAAATAACAGATCATGAACATATTCTTATTGGAATCCTACTTTATCACCTCCTCCAGGACCACTTCCCAAACAACCAATTACATTAGTAAGCCAGGTCCATAGAACAGTGGTTCTCAACCTTCCTAATGCCATGACCCTTTAATACTCATATGTGGGCATATCTGCATGTGGGCAGACCCACCTGGAGGCAGTAGAGGAGCAGTGTCTCAGTTCCTAAGACCATCAGAAATAT
Source organism: Pseudochirops cupreus (assembly GCA_028627135.1). Classification (NCBI taxonomy): domain Eukaryota; kingdom Metazoa; phylum Chordata; class Mammalia; order Diprotodontia; family Pseudocheiridae; genus Pseudochirops; species Pseudochirops cupreus. Next base: position 12,914 of record JAQQSU010006688.1, on the reverse strand, counting down.
GTGTTTTCCAATGGTCTTAGGAGACCCCTGTGACCTCTGTAAAAGGGTCGTTCAACCCCCAAAGGGGTCATGACCCACAGGTTGAGAACCGCTTCCCTAGAGGGTCTCTTTCCTCTTACTACAAGCCTAATTAGGTCTACTGATTAATTGGTTAAAGTGAGGGGTGTCAAACTCCTCCATACATTACATCAACCCCCACTTCACATGCATGTATGTATACACACACACACACACAAAACACAAACACACACTCCTCTCTTTATTCTCCAAATAATATTTCCCATTAGGCATTTTTAAAACCACCAATTATCTTCCCCTTAATCTCTGCTCTCCTTTTGCAACATTTCCCCTTCTTTTCTGGTCAACTTGAGTTTTGTACTGACCTCTGTATCCTATCTCAGAGTAGTCTATCCCGCCCCCCCTGCCCACCCTCCTACATGAAAAGTTGTATCTTCTTTCTCAGGTGTCTCCCCTTGTAACAGTGCCAAGGGAGTCAAAGTCTCAGACAAGGACCAGTTAACCCAGTCTAGGTATTCTAGGCTAGTCTATCGTTGCGTCCCCACCCCTCCTGCCCCAGCAACCTGATCATTTCAAGCCAGGTCCCTGCTATGTTCTCATAGAATCAGAATCTTTGAGTTGGAAGGGACCTCACCAGGCCATTTAGTCCAAGCTATACCTGAAACAAAAGTTCTTTCTACAATATTGTCAACAAATGGTCTTCTAGGCCCTACTTATTCCAGTAATGAGGAACTTACTACCTACAGAGGTAGCCTATTCCACTTTGAGGATGCTTTAATTGTTGGAAAATTTTTCCTTGCATTGAGCTAAAATATGCCTCTGTAATTTCCACTGATTGCTTCCAGTTCTGCCCAGTGAGGCCAAACAAAAACAGTCTAATGTTTCTTCCAAGTGCTAGCCCTCCAAATACCTGAAGATACTTATGTCCCATTCCACTCAAATTTTCCTTTATCCAAGCTGAATATCACTAATGTCTAATATCTGTATAATAGGATTCCCTATCCTTTCATTATCCAGAATGCCCTCCTATATTTGTTTCCTGGCTTATCGATGCCTTTCTAAAACATGGCATTGATACCATATTCCAGATGTGGACTGACCAAGGAAGAATGTAGAGAGATTATCACTTCCTTAGTCTCTGGAGGCATCCAAAGAGCACAGTAGATTGTTTTGGTTGCCACATCATATAGAGTTTGAGGTCTACTAAAATTATCAGGTCTTTCTCCCATGAACTGTTGTCTGGCAAGCTGTATCTCTCATCATACACTTGAAAAGTTGAGATTTTCAACCACTGAACTCAAAATCAAAAGACCTGAGTTTACATACAGTTGTCAGATGCTTACTAGCTCTGTGACCATGAGCAAATCAAAACTTCAACAAGTTATGAAACACAAACATCAAGAGGAGTGCAAATTAAAATATGTCTGAAATTGGTAATAAAAACTAATGATGACAATAATAATAAAAATAAAATATAAAAAGAGCTAAGGCTAGAGGGGATGTTAGAATATAGTTCATCTAGATATACTGTTAAAAGAGTTCTGAATTGGCACAACCATTCTTGGAGAGAATTTTCATTAAAGAAACATCACTCAACTGTTCATATCTCTTGGCCCAGAAATCCTAATATTGGGTATATTCCCCAAAGAGGTCCCATATGCAACAAAACATTCATAGCAACAATCTTTTTGGTAGCGGAAAAAAAAAATGGAAACAAAGCGAGTGCCCATCAATAGGGGCATAATTAAACAATGTCTATACAAGACACAAATGAGGACTTCAGAGAAACCATATGCCTCAGTGCCATTTTTCTGAGTCTTTGGTGATGATCAGGTTTTCAATCTTTTTCCTAATATGCTGAATCTTGTCATGAATGGAAATGTACTAAGCCCAATAATTCATTCCCTGTGCCCAAAGTAGTCCATCTTTGGTTTCTCCACCTATGAAGCCAAAAATAATTATTCAAAGGCAATTGGGAGGTGCTCATTGTCATCTGAACAACAATGAATCCAGAACTGTTGGTAGAGATGGGAGGCAGCAAAGTACAGTGGAAAAACATGGGCTCTGAAATCAGAGAACTTAGGCTCAAGTTCCACTTCTGACACCTACTGCCTGTATGACTTTGGACAAGTCACTTGCCCTTGACCTCAGTTTCTTTACCTCTAAAGTAAGCAGGTTAAACTAGAATGCCTTTGAGGTCCCTTTTAGCACCAAATCTATGATGTTATGAATTCATTTTACTTAGGCTAATCTGACCGATAATAACACCCTTCACTATGTACCTATTTAGCATATGTTGTTAGCTCAGTTTCACATTCTGAGCTATTACTAATAAACTGGTCATCTAAGACTTATGTATACATGTACCATTGTATGTAACTCTTTTTTGATCAGGACCATGTGATTTCATTGTATTGAACCCTCAATATAAAAACTCCACCAATATCAATAAGCAATTTTTAGTCTTAGAAAACTGCGAGGGGCACTGAAAGAAGTTAAGTGATTTATCTAGTCATACATTCACTTTGTCAGAGGCAAGATTTGAAAACAGGACTTCGTGACTCAGAGGCCAGCTTTCTATCCACTGCTTCCTTTTGTGTAATCATGCCTTTTAAATATGAAGATGATTACATTGGTTCATTCTTGATCTGTAAGGTATCTGCTTTCTATTGTGGTTTTTTTTCTAACAGTGATAATTAGGTTTCCTCTGAACCATTCCACATTCCCTTGCTTAATCGTCCTTGTAACTAATGGCAACCACATGAAAGATGTCTGAAATAGGATTGCTATCTAATCATAGCTAACTGGCCCACTCTGGTACTGGAGCTGGTAATCACAGAATCACAGAATCACAGCAATAGAAGAAACCTCAGAGGTCATCCAGTCCAACCTATGTCTAAACAAAAGTCTCCAACAAGTGGTAATCTAGCCTCTTCTTGATGGCTTTCACTCATACGGAATTCATTATCATTTCAAACCAGTCCATTCCACTTTGGGACAGTACTCACTGTAAGGAAGTTTTTTCCTGCCATCAAGTCTAAATTTGTCCATTTACAACTCCCATCCATTTTTCCTCGTTTTGCTTTCTGGGGTCAGGTCTAGTCCTTTTTCTAGAGGCTAGCTACTGCATTATTATCACAGTGCTCTATCAGGGGCAGGCTGGAGCAAGCTCTTGCTGGTTTATGAGAGACAGTTGTTAAATTTTGCAGTTTGAACATTTATTTATAACTCAGAAAACTACAAATATGGCTTGATTTATTATTTTCTTGATTGTCTAGACTTAAGAAAGTGACAGTTAAAATGGTAATGATGCAGATTAAACTTAAATGTTTTTTCAAGAGTTTTTTGTTAAACATTCACCAGACCACCACATACCCCAATCCATTAAGCTAAACATCCTAAGATTCAAATATTGTGCGACTATACATGTATGTACATTCATACATTCATATGTGGGTGAGCACAGATAGATAGATATTATTATTTCATTCCACATGTCACAATGTTTTATAATGACTCTTCTAGGCTGGTTAGCTAAAGAGATCAGAGTATTATATAAATGAGGCAATATCTAGTCTAGATTAGGGAAGAGATATGTTCTGCTTGGCAGAATAAAGAGGAATGGATGGAAATTCTGAAGAGGCAAATTTACACTTGACATTAGGAAATACTTTCCCATAATCATAGTTGTCCAAAAATGGAATGGATCATCTCAGGTTTCCCCATCAATGAGAGTCTTCAAGGAGAGATCAGATGACCACTTATCAAGAATGACTTAGAGAAGGAATGGGATATATGATATAGGATTTATGAGATTCTGGGTGTCTGAAATCACTGGTTCTATTCCTAGTGTGGCCCAATCAGCTTTAGAATAGGCAGTGAACCAGTTCAGAGAATATGTGTGCCCCTAGCATCTCTCTGTAGAGTTAAAGATAAAGAAAGTTTTCAGTGACAAACTTGGTTTCTAAAATGATTCCACATTATAGGTAGTGAAATCACCACTGCTGCCCATTCTCACCTCAGTCCCAAAAACTACACAATTATTTTGTGCCTGCTTGATGATAGAGAAATCTGTGGTCTACAATGATCTTAGAGCACCCTCTAATGGACTAAGAGGAAATAAGCAAAAACTATTGAAGGAAGCCAAGCTGACCTTTTGCAGGGAGAGTGGAAAGGCGTCATTTAATAATATAATTAAAAGGTCACCTAGTACAATCTGTGCCTGAATCAAGAATCCCTTCTACAACAATCCTGACAAGTGGTACAGTGAAAGGCACTCCAGGTCTGGATGAAAACCTAGATTTCAATCCCAACTTTGACACTATAAACTGTTGAGACCCTTGGCAAGTCACTTTGAATGCACAGCATGATACCTTAGAGAATAGGAGTCCCCAAGAACACTTCCTTGGGTTAAAAGATAGGGACAAACTTCTGGGTCTGTTTCATTTCTGTAAAATTAGGTGTTTTGATTAGATGATCTTCAAGAGCTGTTCTAACTCCAAAGCCTAAGAGTCCTAAGTGGCCATCCAGTCTCTATTAGAAGACTTCCAGATAAGGAAGAAGCATGCCACTTCTTAAGACCATCTTTGTCTAAGTTATCAAACGTTTCCTTATATGGAGTCAAAATCTGCCTTCCTATAGATTCTACCCATTGGTTTTAGTTCTACCCTCTAGGGTTATGAAGAAGCTCAATCCCTTCTTTCAAATGACGGTCTTACAGATTCTTGGAAAGGTCATCATATCCCTCCATAAGTCTTCTCTTTTCTGGGCAAAGTAGTCACAGATCCTTCAAATGATCCTTAAATATCCTTGGTCATCTGTGTGGGATCTATTTAAATGTCTCATACAAGGGACAGGGATCTCTTAAAATAAAAGTGAAAAGAAAGTCCCAGAGGACAAATAATGACGCATTTTCCTCCCTTTTGCTGGGGGGGGTGGGGGTAGAAAGGGGGGCTACTAGGAAAGAATATCAGGTACAATTTATTTTTGTCATGAAGGAGGGTTCATTCTAGAAGACAATATGGAAATGTACCATGCCTAAAGATGTGAATGTATTAATAATCTTTTTTTAATTAATGCAAATGCAATTTTGGGGAAACCAATCTCCTGCAGCCTTCTGGGAGGTAAAGAAGTTGAAGAGATTGACAGAGACAGAGATGCAGACAGAAAGACCAAAAAACAGAGACAGACCTTCTAGCACTCATTTGGTGCTTTAAGACTAAGAATCTGGTGTGAGGCAGATCAAGCCCACCTAATTCAAGCCCCAAAGAGGGGCTGTGGCTAGGATAGCATGGAGCCAAGATCTGGGAAAGGATGAAGCAGCTAATTCAGCTCTTACCACTCTAGGCTTGGATAGCTGGCATTTACTCCAAGATTTTTTCTGTTTCTATAAGTTGTTCATAATTTCTGATTTTTATAGTAACTTAAAAGCCTTCTCATCCTTCATACAAATCTTCTACCATTCATAACTTTTATGTGAATTGGGTTTGTAGTTAATTGCAAACAGTTAAGCTGTAAGAAAGTAAGTTAGTAAATGGCTTTTAATTGCTACAGAGAAGTAGCAAAGAACAAATACTTTGTCTGGATTGCTGAGAGAATGGAGAAGGAATTTTCCCTACACCCAACTAAGGGACTGAGCCATTCAAAAAAATATCCTTATAGGTTCTGTTGGATTTTTTAAAATTAATAAATCTTATAAATATAAAGTACTATCCCCTTCATACATGAACAATTTGGTTGCTGAATGTGACAAAAAAAAAAAGAGAAAATTTACATAAAGAAAATTGAAAAAATCAGCTTGAGAAGAAACAGTCTTTCAGATAAAATGTTGAAGAGCGACAGAGATTATTTTGAGGACCAGATAGAGAAATGTCCCTTGGATGCATTTACTGAGAAGATCTGTTTGAAGGCAGAGCAATGACCAAAATGACGGCTACTGGGCATTATAGTCCATCAGTTTATTTGTATGTGGCTGGTTTTAGAGATTCAATGATTATTATAACTGACAAAATCATAAATCAAATAACTTGTTTGTGGATTATGTGGAAATTTTATAAGACTATTGAGTTTATATCTGACAGAAAGGTAGACTTCTTAAATTTTACCTTATAAAATAAATTTATCTTATAAATAAATATCTACGAGAAGGATCTGATTTGACACACTGGAAGATATATAAAATCAAAAAGAAACTATATGAAGTCTAAGAAGAATATAAATGAGGAAAAAAAGAGAGGAAGAGATAAAGAAAAAAAGAGAAGTAAACTGAATACAAGAGAAGTCACAAGGAGCTTGAGGCAGAAGCCATACATAGAAGAAAAACTGCTTGCAGCTGAGACAGCTGATTCTTTGGTTATTAGGTGCTCACTGACTGCTTTGTTGATGGGCTAGATAACGTCTGGGTCAGTTAGTAGACTTCTTCAGTTAATTGGAGGAAAACTGAATCTGGCTGCTAAATACAGAGTTATTTGAGTTTATCACTTTCTAGTTCCATCTAGGGCTTCAGAGAGGGGAAACTATTTATCCTCTACGACCCTAAGTAGTTTGAGAAGGAGAAAGGGTAGGCTGTACATCTAGTATGAGTAGTGCTTATTGGGGGAATTTTTATTTTTTTGCTTTGCTACAAGCTGATTTGGAGAAAAAAAATCTTTTCAAAGGAAGAACTAATTGGGCTTGTCTTCATTGCCCAGAGGACCAAGCTCAGCTTTCAGTTCTCTGGTTTAGGGGAACTGCTCATCACTGAATAAATACAATGTTGTTAAAAGCACATATCATTTTCTTAGCATTCTGTTAAGGGTGATGGTGAACTAAAAGAGCTTGTCATTGTTTCATCTGCTCAAAAGCAGGAGTGATTTTGTATAGCAAAAGAATAGTGAGGACAAGGAGAAAAGCTAGCAGAGAAGCAGCTTTATGGGATATAGACTGTTCCTGAAGGGACCAAGGACACCGAGGCCTGTGGTGAGTAGCCCCAGGGATATGACCTTCCCAATTCATGTACCTTCCCAGTAGGTTTCTTTCTATAAATTCTCATTCACTCTTCTCTGAAACCACATACTCCATGTTTGTGGGTAGACTATAATTTTTTAAAATTATTCCTGCTTTAGCCTTTATTGTGTAAATGTTATGATTTATTCTCACTTTCAAGTAAATATTTCATATTTAAGTCACTGGAATTTTTTTAAATGACATCAATGATGTCATTGTGATTGACCTGGTACAAATGGAAAGCACACCAATGGGGGCTCAAGAGCTACAATGGTCAGTCAGTCAGTCAACAAGCAATTATTAAACCTTAGTATGAAGCATGGGGATATTAAAGGGTTAAAAATCTCCACCCTCAAAGAGCATAAATTCTGATGTGAAGACAATATACTACATGCATGGGGACATGACTGATTTTAGTTTAGTGCCTGGACACACACCAGCCTCTACGTCTCCGGAAGCGACAGCTTCCCTCTCTCAATGTGTTTCCCGATCTGTTATTACAAAGAAAATAAAGGACTGAAGGAAGGAAGGAAACAAGCACCTACTGTGCGCTGGGCATGCACTGAGCACGTTACTAATGTTACCTGTCTTCATCCTCACAAGCATCTAGGAGTAGGTGCCATTCCTACACCATTTTACACTTGGGGAAACTGAGGCTGACAGGCTAAGTGACTTGCCCAGAGTCACATGGCCAGGAAGTGTCTTGGGTTACATTTGAATTCAGGTCTTCCTGACTCCTTTCTTTCCTCCTTCCTTCTCTCTATTCTTTCTTCCCAGTCTTCTTTCTTTAGCCTTCCCTAATTTCCCTCTTCCTGCCCCCTCCTTTCTTTCCCACTCCCCCCGCCTGCCCCGCCCCCGTACAGCCTCCGAGCCACGAGGGGGGGCCCTCACGGGTTTCCGTCGCCCCGAGTAGGGTGTGAAGAAAGAGCTGGGCCGCTGCCGGGGGCGGAGTCTCCGCTCTCCCGGGAGGAGGGAGGTGTCTCCTGCGCTTCCGGCGGGGTCCCGGCCACTTCCGCCGCTCGCGGGCCGGCCGGCGCTGAGACAGTGGAGGTGGCGGCGGCGGGAGGAGGAGCGTGAGGCGAGTTCGACGGAGCCGAGGCCTGGGCCTGGGCCTGGGCCGGGGCCGGGGCTGCTCCGCGCCATGGACCGCGACCTGCTGCGGCAGTCGCTGGGCTGCCACGGGCCCTCGCTCCTGTCCCTGCTCCGCAGCGAGCAGCAGGACAACCCGCACTTCCGGGGCCTCCTGGGCCCGGCCGCCGACACGGCCCGCGGGGCGCCGCCGCTGCAGGCCAGGTAATGGCGGCCGGGAACGCCCCGCGCCCTGGGGGAGGGGGCGTGTTGAGCGGGTGCACCCCGGAGTGGGGGGCAACCTGAACATCCTGCACACCTGGTGGAGGGAGCTGCCCCGCACGCGGGAGGCGTGCTGAGCCCGTGCACACACTCCGGTGTGGGGAGAGGGCCTGAACATCTCGCTCACCTGAAGGGGACGCCCCGCACACGAGAGCCATGGAAGGGGGAGTGGTCACCTGAATATATTTGGGAGAGCACTTGTTCCACCCTCTCCAATCTCCTGGAGCCCCGGCCTTCCGTGCATACCGGGAGCCTGGGGCAGATTCAGGAATTCCCCCTCCCAACCTCCAGATGGGCCGGCCTGGAGTGACCGTAGGCCAGTCTGGGCAGGTGTGAGCCCCGCCCTCGGGCTCCGGGTCCCTCCCGGTAAAGGCTGAGGGCATGGCAGCGGTGCCAGGCCTGTCCCCGGGGCTGCCTTTGGAGAGGAGGGAACCGGACGCGGGCTAGATGCGTAATGAGTAGTAGGGAGAGTTGGGTCACGTGGAGAATGTTGCCCTCGTCCACACTGTTGTTAGACTTCCACGCCATGAGCTGCTTCACTTACTCCACTGTCTGAAGACTTTCCCCTTTCCTTTAACCTGATCACACCCTATTCATTCTGTTAGTGCTTCAGATAGCTGTGGTGTCCCCTAGCAGTCACATTCCGTTGGTTTTAATGAAAGCCCTTTCCTTTCTTCATTCGGTGTTCATGAATTGCTTTAGACATTTGGTAAACAAATTTTCTTCTTACTTATTGGAAGGCTCATGCCTGTCCTAGAAAAGAAACTTTAGGAGTCGCAGATTATAACAGTGAGTGGGAGAAGTTTTAACAAAAATTTTGAAAGGTTTAGCTGTTACCGAGAGTCATGCAGAATTATTCGGTGTTTATTCGTTGTCCATGTGTCTGTAGGGTTGTACTAGGGTCCATCAGGACAAGAATCTTGGAGTTTCAGGAGATCAAGTGGGTCTGTAACAATTCAGCCTCTTCTTGTCCACTTGCTGTTGTTGATAAGAACCACGGGGTGGATGCTGCAGAGCAATCGGATGTCCAGAGAAGCGGGACCTTAAGGCTTCTTTCTGGGGGTTGTTGCTCAGAGCTGCCATAAGTGGCGGGGATACTCTCCCTGAATTTGTAGGAAAGGCTTGGTCCTAGACACAGTGCTGTCCTAAATCCCTAATTTCAAGGATGTTTTGGATTTTTCAAAAGTAGTTGAAAAGATATGAATGCCAGCCTTTCCACTTACTGCCTGTTTGACGTGGGCAGATCAGTTGACTTTTAGGGGCTTGTGGAAGAATTGGGATCAATGGCCTCTAAAATCTAATTGAAGCAACTGTATTGAATAGAGCACTGAATTTGGAATCAGGAAGTTGTAGCATCAGAAAGACCCGAGTTCAAATCCTGCCTCAGATTCCTACTAGTTTAGTAACCCCAGACCCACTTAATCTATGTTCACCATTGTTCTCTTCTATAAAACAAGAGTAATAGTACTGTCTACCTCCCAGGGTTGTTGTGAGCATAAAATGAAATAATTTTTTGTAAAACACCTTGCAAACCTTGATTTTGTGTGTGTGTGTGTGTGTGTTCGTTCGTGTTCATGTGTATTCTCCCTTCCCAGTCTTTTCTCACCTTTGTCTGTGGATCTCATGGATGGACTGTAAGACAGTGTGAGAGGCTAAAACAGGAGAAGGGCTGTAAAACTTAAGAGTCAGAGAGCAAGCTCCTCATCTCTGAACTTGGAATTGGAACTTGCACCACCTGCTTCCCTAGAGTATTATGCAAAGAATGTTTTGTGAGCATTGAAGTATTTCCAAAAATCATACTATATTCTATTTTGTGGCCTATTTGCTTACATCACATCTTCTGTACCAGATTGTGCATCCTTGAGGTCAGCACCCATCTTTACCTCTGTATCGGCATAGGGCTCTGCACATTGTAAACGTTGAATCCTGGTTTTACCTTGTTTGCTATAAGTTGAATATATTAATGCCTAATATTTATATAGACTTTGAGGTTTGCAAAACACTTTATGTAGATTTATTTATTTATTTGAAACAACCCTTTAGGATAGATGGTGTTTCTAGTTCCATTTTTACAGGTATGGAGACTGAGGTCAGAGTTTAAGTGACATGTCAAATGTGTTGAGGCAGTGCTGTTGTAACCGTCTGTGCCACCAGAGGTAAGGATCAATGTAATCAAAGAGTTCAAGAAACATGATTTGTTTTCTTTAGGAAAGAGAGGAGAGGTGACAACATTGAAATTCAAAAGTTCATTTCCAGAAAAGCTGATCTTCTTTTTGCGCTTTCGTGGAAACAAAATGTACCCACAGTTTCTGAAATCAATGAAGAAAATGAAGGTAATTTCTCAAGTACTATATATGTCCCACAAAGGCATACTGTTTTAACTTCTTTGGGAAGGGAAATTTTCAGGAAACAAAACTGCTGCTAATCAATTTTACTTCCTCAATTCTTGACCTTAGACTATTATGCTGTGATGCCACCTTTGGAGCAATTCATGGATGTCCCCAGCGTTGACAGGAGAGAGCTCTTTTTCCGAGATGTTGAACGTGGTGATGTTGTAATTGGACGAATAAGCTCCATCCGTGAATTTGGATTTTTTATGGTGTTAATCTGCTTAGGCAGTGGTATCATACGAGATATATCCCACTTAGAAATTACAGTAAGTGCCTTTTCTCCTTTATTTCTTTACAGTTTAGTCTCATTTTCCCCCAGATCTTAAAATTGAAAGCTAGAATTAAGCTCAAGCATTTATCTAGGTCACCTCATTACTACAAAATAAACGTCCAGAATTTGAGGATAAACTTGATTTCCATTAATTGGAACAGTTTTGTTATTCCTTTAAATTTCTGAGTCATCAGAATGCAGGATTTGTGTCTTTGCTATGTATTCCTGCCTTATGATGCACAGTATACTGACAAATATCTTATGTTTAGTAAATGTTAATTGGTTGCATAAATAACCAACTATCACTTTATTAGTACTGTGTATACTACAGCCATTTGATGAAAATGTATTGAATGAAAAGAAGCTAAAGTACTTTTATCACAAATTTTATATGTGAGAAGATGCCCTTACAATGTTGTTGCTTTTTAATTTTTTTCAAACATTCTTTTTGGTTCTGATCATCAGATTTGTGTCTTTTGTATATCTCTTTGGGGAGGAGAGGAAACATGGTTTTGCATTTTAAAATGTCAAATATGAATAATAACTGATAAGGTGAGCTGCCTCTATTCTAGACCCAACTCTTGGTACCCATGTTTGTTGAAGATTTACTTATGCACTAAATGAATGTACTACCTAGTGTATTATGTATTTTGGAAAAATGTTGGGAGTGCCACTGGTGAGAAACTATACATGTACTCTCTTTTGTTTTTAAAAATGTAGCTTAAAATACTTTCTGATAGTCATTGACATGAATGTTTCAATGAATGCACATTGGATTTGTCCACAAGAAACCTTGCCAAGACAATATTCCTTTTTAATGATACAAGAGATTCTCTGAGAAGTGTACTTAGGATGAAAATGTCAAAAACTGATGTAAGTTTGTCCTTTGACTCTGAAAGAAAGTAATGCAGAATTTCAGGTTTGTGTTATAGTGGCACTATTTTAGGCAATGATACTAACACACTTGTACAAGCTCTCTTTCTTGGTGGCCATATCTCTTAGATATATGTTCAGAATACTAGAGTTCAAAGTATGATAACAGGGATCCAGCATTTTGCAGCCCAGATTATATTGTGGGATCAAGAACTCCTCTGCCTTTTTTAGCCTCAACAGAGCAGGTTGCTGGCATAGAGATTGGGTGCCTGGAGGTGGTAGGAACAGGATACAAGGGAAAAGAAGTTGGGTTTTTTCATGTATAGTTTATAAGAAGCAAGAATTTTTGGTAATAAAAGTTTAGAACCACAAATGAAATATATGTAAAACACTTTGAAAGCTATATCATTGTCAGTTATTAATTTGTGGACCTATTGAAACATTTACCGTGAACCAGTTCTTTTTTTTTAATTGATTTTTTATTTTAGTTTAGTTTACATCATTAATTTCCATGAAATTTTGAGTTACAAATTTTCTCCCCATCTTTCCCCTAGCCACCACCCCAAAACAGCCATCTCAGTGTATCCCCCCCACCCCCAATCTATTCTCTCCTATGTCTTCCCCTCTCAACCCTCTGTCTTTTCGGTAGGGCAGGATGGATCTCCCAACCACAGTGCCTGTGTGTCTCAAGTTCCAGCTGGATGTAGTTAATAATAATAATAATAATAATGATAATTGTGTGTGTGTGTGTATATATATATATGTATATATATACACACATATATTTTTAACATTTGTTTATAGAACTTTAGATTCTAGATTCTCTTTCTCCCTCATCACCCATCCCCACTGAAAGGACAAGCAATCAAATACAGGCTAAACATGTGTAATTACGCAGAACCTCTCCACAGTGAGCATATTGTCAGAGTCTGATTACATGTCCCTTTTTCCTATCCTGCCCCCCCCACCCACTCTCTACCCTGTCCCTGTCCCTCTACAGAAGTGTGAACTTTCATCAGCCCCCCCCC
>JAQQSU010006687.1:0-13442 GCA_028627135.1 Pseudochirops cupreus | reverse complement strand
AAAAAAAAAGAAAAGAAAAAGCACCTATCCAGCAAGAACCAGCTAAAGTCCTGAGAAACATTCTCTGACCATACAAGCCCACAATGATTTCTCCTTTTCCAGAACTTCTGCATCATTTGGTCATTTTCTATTTTGTATCTTCTTGTCTCTATAGGGCAGCTAAGTGGTGCAACAGATAAAGTGCCCAGCCTGAAGTCAGGCAGACTCACCTTCCTAAGTTCAAATCTGACCTCCAACACTTACTATCTGTGTCACCCTGGGCAGGTTGCTTAACACGGTTTGCCTCAGTTTCCCCAAACATAAAATGAGCTGGAAAAAGGAAATGGCAAACCACTCCAATGTCTCTGTCAAGAAAACACAAATGGGGACACAAAGAGTTGGCCTGTAAAACTGACTGAATGACAACTGACCTCTTGCATGATGTTGTTTTACAGTATTATTTATCCCTTCATTTGGATATGTCTTTTCTCTTCAACTAAATTGCATGCTCTTCCATCCAGAGAAAGAACCGATAAATAGAAGTATGTATACAATAATTTTATACACACATATATATGCATATGTTTTATATGTATACATATATATGTATATATATATGTGTGTGTGTATATATATATGTGTGTGTGTGTGTGTGTGTGTATATATATACGCCTATTTGTATCCAATTGTAGCTATCTCCAGGGCAGGAAGGGAGTAGGGAAGAAAAAAAAAGAAATTTACACAAAAATTTTGCATATTTGAAAGGAATAGCAAATTGTACATAGTGGATTTGCAGTTTCTTGCAATCATTTTTATTTTTATTTTTGTGGTTTGGATATTTTTATCATACTATGTTATGGAAATTTGTGTTTTATTCCATAAAATAAAAATAAAATAAATCTTTAAAAAAATAAATCAATCACATACTCCATAAAAGCAGAAACCCAGAATCCTCATCCATATGTTTACTTCAATTCTTAAAGAATCTATTTCATTAGTGTGGGAGCTCCAACACAGATTGCAACCCTTCTCCGGTTCAATAGATAATTTTGGAGACCATTTGGGTCAAAAAAGTTATAACCTCTTGCCAAACTGGGGATGAGCCTCTGCAAACTAAATTAGAGTCATCCACAAATGATTTTGTTCCTAGGCTTATACTAACAGGTTTTCTAGCTTGGAAAACCCACCTAAGCCAATTTTGTTCTGTCATAACTTTAAGAAATAGGGTCTCCTCTGTGCCACAATAAGGCAGTCGAATAGTACTTTATTGAAGGAGCATATGTGGTCTTCAAGAAGCCATGCTGCCTCTTATGATACCTGATTCCTTTTCTAAATGTTCACCAACCATCTCTTAGCTAACAAATTCTAGGATTTTGTCAGGAATCCGTCAAGCTCACTGGCTTATAATTTACAGATGTCATTCTCACCATCTTCACCCCCTTTTTAACATGAGGATAATCTTTGTCTTTCTCCAGCCCTTCAGTGCTTCTCCAAGTCTCTATGATTTTTCAAAGATCATTGACAATGGCTCAATGATTAAACTCAATTCAAAAGTTGTATATGAAGCATCTACTAGGTACAAGGCACATCAGCCAATTCTTTTTTTTCCCTTTTTTCCCTTATTTTATTTATTTTTTAAATTTTAAAATTTATTTGTTTATTTTTAGGTTACAACATTCAGTTCCACAATCCTTTGAATTTCAAATTTTTTCCCTCTCCTTCTCCTCCCCCCTCCCCCCATGGCAGCATGCAATCAAATTATAGGATCCACAAATACCTTCACATCAAACATTAGTCAGGTTGTAAAGAAGGATTATAACCAATGGAGCGAACAATGAGAAAGAGGAAACAAAACAAAAAAACAAAAAAAGAGAGAGAGAGAGCAAGTAGTTTGCTTCAATCTGCATTCAGACTCTAGTTCTTTTTCTGGATGTGGATATCTCTTTCCATCATGAGTCTTTTAGATTTGTCTTATAACCTTGCATTTCAGCCAGTTCTTTTGGTACCCTAGAACATAGTCTGTCTGGGTGTGATAACTTTAATTCTAAAGGACAACTAAGTGTTCTCTTAGTATTGCCACACCGGTCATTTTTGTTCTTTTTTTTTTCCAGTCCAAAAATCATTTAGTTTAGTAGAAAAAGAAAAAAAAAAGCAAACCAGAAGATTGGTTAGAGTTAAGTAGCTCTATTTTCAGTTATTATCACCTTGATTGATGGTCCTGTCCCTTCTTTAATTGTCTCTTTAGAACTGAAAAAAAAATCTTTCTTATGTTACCCTTCTAACCTTTGCTCATTCTGAAATTTAGGACTACGGACGTCATTCTTACAAGGTAATGTCACATTTGGGTGTTCATCCTCCATTACCTGTCTTTCCTTCCATCTTCTGTACAGCTTTATAAATCTGTATTGGTTGGGGAGTTCCCTATTCACAAAAGTCTCTTCACTTTTCTCTCATTACATAAATTGACCCTTTTGTGTCACCCAAATTTCATTACTTAGAGCTTCCTCTTCCTCCTTGGTGGACTTCCATGGGATCCTTCTTATCCTTTCTCTTAATCCTTTGGAATATGCTTTCCCAAAATCTAGGATGAAAAATCAGACTTTTCTGGACTTTCTTTTCCTTCTTTACTAGAAATTCTAAGATGGGGGCAGCTAGGTGGCATAGTGAATAGAGCACCAGCTTTGGGGTCAGGAGGACCTGAGTTCAAATTTTACCTCAGACACTTGATACACACTACCTGTGTGACCTTGGACAAGTCACTTAACCCTAATTGCCCTGTCTTCCCCCCTCAAAAAAAAAAAAGAAATTCTAAGATGGAGTCATCCATTCCCTGAAGGGTTTCAATCATTCATATTCCTGTCGCCAGTCACTCCTTGCTTGTGAGAATCAGATCCAAAATAGATTTTTCCCTTATTGCGTTTTCCAACTTTGGAATATGGAATTATCACTAAGAGAAGTCGAGAATTATTAGCTGATCTGCTTATGGGAGAAAGAGAGAGAGAGAGAGAGAGAGAGAGAGAGAGGGAGAGAGAGAGAGAGAGAGAGAGGAGAGAACACCCCAGCAGATTCCAGACAATTGAAGTCATCAATAATTATTGTCGTGCCTTTGTACCAGGCATAGGATCTTTTATGAACTCATTAATTTCCTCTCTCTGTCCAAATGTTATATAATATATTCCAATGACAATATCACTTCTGCTTCATTGATCTTCATACAAAAACTGTCTCTCTTGCTTGTCACCTGTAATTCCTGGTTTTCCTCACATGAGTATATATCAAATACTATACTACTTTTTACATTTCCAGAGCCATATTCTGGTCATGGGTCTCATCCAGTCACATTTCAGTGATGCCTGGGAGGTCAAATTTTCATCTTTGAGTTAGGATATCTAGTTAATTTTGTTTGTTACCCATACTGTCTGCATTTCTACATAGGCAATTGTGGCCGTGGTTTTTCTAACTGGCACATTTTGGGGATTTTGTCTCCTATGAAATTCTAAGTATACTTACTGCTAATCTTCCTCTTGTATTTCTCTTTACAGTGTCTAGCTTAGTGGATATAAGTAGGCCATTTTCTCTTTTCCCCTTTCTTTTCAGTTTAAAGGTCTTTTGATTAGATTTGCAAGACTCTGGGCAAATACATTCTACCCTTGTTAAGAATAATCCATTCATGGCCAGGAGCCTGTCATTTTTAAATCAGAGAATCGGGGAATCAAAGAATCTCAGAGTTAAAAGGAAGCTCAGCAGCAAAAAGGAATTCCAGTACAACATACCTGACAAGTGGTCACCATGCTTCTGCTTGAAGACCTACAGGGGGGTATGTGTGTGTGTGGGAGGGGTCCTACCACCTCCCAAGGCTGGTCCATTCCACTATTATACAATCTAACTGATTAAAAGATGTTTACTTGACATGAAATTTAAAGTTACCTCTTTGCAGTTTCTACCAATTGCTTCTGGTTCTACCCTCTAGGGCCAAACAGAACAAATCTATTGTCTCTTCCACATGACAGCCTTTCAAATACGTGAATATAGCTGTCATGCTCTGAATCTTCTTCTGGTCAAATATTCTCAGTTCCTTCAACTTATCCTTCTATAACATCACTTATTACAATATCACACCATCCAAATTGCCCCCTTCTTATATAGAGAATATGATACTCTGCATGTGGTGTGACCAAGGAAAAGTACAAAACTATCACCTCCTTGCTTCAAAAAACTACTCTTGTCTTAATACAGCTAAAGATTACAATAGTTCTCTGGCCGCCATATCACACTCAATGAGTCATACTGAACTTTCAGTTCACTAAAAACAACAGATTTCTTCTAGACAATCTGCCTCCTAGCTACATTCCTCATCCTATATTTGTGAAGTTTATTTCTGAACCCCCAAAATATTTTCCCTATTGAATTTTATTTTATTAGTGTAACTAAGGACTCAAATCTATTTGCATAAGAGATTATTGAAGGAGATTGATTACTCAAGATTCCATGCCTGTGTGAGTTTGAAAAGAAGAAAGATTTTGTCTTCTGGTTTCTAGCTTCAAGAAAAGAAATATGTGATTCCAGGTTCCCTTCAGGGGAGAGGTACCTGGAGAGAGAGGAAGACTGGGAAGAAGTAGATATATAGATGAGTCAGAACCCTGATCGTGTGAATTTATCACGTGAAAGACTCTGGGGAATTTCCACTTGGGTAATATCTGGGACACATACAGTCTCTCATCTTAGCTGAGATATCCGGCCCCTGTAGCATTCTACACCCGTATCACTGATCTCTCTTTCTGGCTTCCCAATTTGTCTTGGGCTGGAAAAATGTCCTACTCTGACATTTTGTTGGTTCTGCCACTTCAGAATTCTATGTGAGGCATTATTTTAAAGTTGTTTGGGGGGAAATGTTGGGAGAGCTCAACTAAGCACTTTCTCTGTTCTACCATATTGGCTTTGCCCTCCCTCCTCCCAGAAGTCTCTTTCCCTGTCAAGGATAGTGACTCGGAAACCGCTTTAACCTAAAAGTTATTTCCACTACATTAACAATCTTTTGGCAAGGAAGAAGTGGTGCAGGGTAGGGGGGAACAGATGTAATTCTAACCCAGTACCCCATCTCTCTACAGAGGGCAGGGTGGCCAACCCTGTGGTCCCAATCCCCTGCTTCCCCTATTGGCAGGAATCTAAATCTCTCTTGGAGAGGAGTAGATGAAGGTGGTTCTCAAGATGAACTATTCCTGCCTCCCTGAAAGCCAAATCTGGACAGACCCATAAGCTACATAGTCAGCAAAAACCTATAACCTATGTACGATTCAGCCCAGTGCTTTAACCTTTCAAGACCTTTTTGATCCTCACTAAGTTAGTTACTATATGAACTATTCCTTCCAATTTTGTGTTATCTGAAAATTTGATAAGGATGCTATCTATGACTTTACCCAACCACTGATAAAATTCAAAGCAGCACAAGACAAAGCACAAATTTCTGGGGTACTCTACTGGAAGTCTATTTGCTTCAAACTGAAATTTAAACATTAATGACTATAATTACTATCTTAACTATAATCAAGGGATCTTCCTAGACTCAGAGAAGGAGAATGAAGTCCACTTTATCCTATGCCTTAAAAGGCTGAATGAAAAACAATTTTTAATCTGTCAGAGTTAAGTGATTCCTCTCAACCAAGTCAAAACAGAAAGCTTATGTTCCAGGTTGAGGGTAACTAATGGGCCACAAACTCATCAGTAATTTGGGGGAATGTCTACTCAAGTATGTGAAGACTTCCACAAGAGGAATAGACAGATGACATGATTTGTTCTAATGGCCATGAAGGTGGCTAAAGCAGGTACTGCTTGGTTGGGCATTGAAGATGCCAAGGTTATCCACTGCATCTTAGGCCATCACCAGTCATTTTGACTTTTGTCCTGCAACGGGACATGACTCCAAAAGAGTGAGACTAATGATTGTGTGCAACTCTGTCTCACTTATATCCAATTCACACACAAGTCAAGACATCACCCTGTGATGTCATTGGTCCTCTTCAAAAACAAAAGACAAACAACAATGACCATTTCCATATCCATTTAATTATATTAACCTACCTTCATATTTCTACAAAATTAGTGTGATAATTTATGAAACGCTTAACTAAAATGTAGCTAAATTATTTCAAAAATATTCCTTTCATCTATCAGTTTAGAAACCACATCATAAAAGGAAATGAATTTAGACAGATATGACCTGTTATGGACAGAGCCGTGTTCTGGCTCTTTGTAGCCTTTGTAATTCCTTTACTAAGTGTTCACTGTGCCTTTAACGATCCATTCAATGATTTTCCAAGGTGAGTTAAGTGTTGATCTCTGGCTTAAAGTCTGAGGACTTGATTCACTTTCACTTCTGAAAATAAGGACATTGGTCCTTTGAGATTTTGTATCATTAACCATTCTTTTTAGGTTTCTTTTGGTGTCATCATTTTTACCCATACAAATCACCAGCAGCTTGAAAACATCCATTTTGACAAGTCTTAAGAAGTTCTTTGTCACATTCTGGGTTCATATCTCAGGGAGGCAGCAGATTTCCTTATTGCTGTTATCCAGTTGACAGAAAGTTACCTAACTACCCTTAGCAAAAAGTCATCAATCACTTATCTTTCCTTCCTTTCACCTTTACTTGACAGTTCCTGGGGGTCGATATTTCTTGGAGGCAGGCAGCTGGTCCTCCTCCAGAGCATCCCACCTCATCCTCTTTGGAAAGAGCTTCATAGTTACTTCTTAGTTTGAAGTGTTCCTTAGTATCTTCTTCCCTTTTTCCTCTGAGAGACATTTTTTTTTCACTCCCTAACCTTATGACACAAGTCAGGATTATCCTGTCTCTTCAGAGTCTTTTTCTTTGTTTTTGCATCAAAACTCTCCTGCTTCTATTTTGTTGTTTTTGTCAATTAAAGGAGCACTTTATTCTCCTTGATAATCTTAAAAGTGGAGAAGCATTGAAATTGGCCTAACACGAGCATAAAGGGAAACCTGAGGGAAAAACAGGGAAATATCACACACGCACACAAAAACAAGCTACTATCTGAGGATATGTGTATGGAAGTAGAGAGAAGTATGTGGGGGCTAGGCGGGGAGCAGCCCTACCATTGTCCCTCTTCCTTTGTCATTTATGGTTGCATCTTATATTTCTTCCAGTGTTGGTGGTCCCATATCTTCTCCCCACACCATTGTCTCTTAGCAGATCCAATTGCTTCCCCACTGTAGTAGCAAAGGGATACCCTAAAGCGAAGACTTCAGAGTATACTCCTAGATTGGCTATATCCTGTAGTTAAATGCCTTAATCAAGGCATCTTTGACTTAAAGAAGGAAAATCAAGCCCACTTCATCCTATGCCTTAAAAAGGTAAATGAAAGACAATTTGTAATCTATCAGAGTAAAGCGACTACTCTCAACCAAGTCAAAACAGAAAATTTAAATGCCTTCTACCATTCCCCACATATCCTCACCTTACGCCAAATAGATAGGCTCTTCGAACTCCACAGGGAGTTAAAACTTGACAGAAGCATGGGAAACAGACATAAATGTTCATTTTCCATAAACTTTCTCAGTCTCTGAGAGTTATCTGCACAAAATAAGTTTTACTTTACCACTGCCGATTGCTATGAGCTCCCTCTTCTCTACATACATCCCTTATCATCATCTACCATTCTCTCCTCCTTTACTCCAATTGATGAAAAAGTGACCCTTCATTCTGTCACATCTAGCCCTCCATTTGTGCCCTTCTTCCCATCTCTTCTAGTCTTCTTCAGCAGAAAATTCCCTCACAAACCATCCTTCCCCTCTCTAATATTGCCTATTTACTAACTCCTTCCTTATTTGCTGTCTATAAACATGTCAAAGGTTATCCTTTTTAAGGTTATCGAAAGAAAGAAAATAAAAGAGAAAGAAGGAAGGAAGGAAGGAAGGAAGAAAGGAAAGAATCCTTCCCTAGTCTCCACCATTCTCTCAGGCTATCCTTTATCTCTCCTCCTTTTGCAGCTAAATTTATAGGAAAAAAAGTTGTCCACATTTGTCACTTTCACTTCTTCTCTCACATCTCAATCCTCTGCAGTCTGGCCTCTATACTCATCAGTCAAATGAAACAGCCCTTTCCAAAGTTACTGGTGCTCTCCTATTTACCAAACATAATGGCCTCTTCTCAGTTCTCATCCTTGTTGACCTTTCTGATACATGCAATATTGTTGACTACCCTCTTTTCCTTGATACTCCTCAAATGCTGAGGAGTATCTAGTTCAGGTCCTCATCACCTCATACCTGGATGATGGCAATAACCTGCTGGTCAGTCTGCCTGCCTCAAGTCTCTTCCTATTCCATTCCAGTTTCCATTCAACCACAAAAATGACTTTCCTAAAACTCAGTCAGGTCTGCTCATGTCACTCCACCCTGCCCCCCTCCACCTCAATAAACTCCACTGGCTCCCTATTGCCTCCAGAAGCAAATACAAAATGCTCTGTTTGAAATTCAAAGCCTCTCCTAACCTAACCCTCTCTTATGCCTTACTCCCTACCATGTACTCTTCAATCCAGAGATACTGACCTTCAAACTGTTCCACAAACAAGACACTTCATCTCTCAGCTCCAGGCATTCCAAGGCTATCCACCATGCCTGGAATGCTCTCCCTCATCTGCTCTGACTACTCACCTCCCTGGCTTCCTTTAAATCACTTCCTTAAAATCCCACCTTCTACAGGAAGCCTTCTCTATTCCTTTTTAATTCCAGCGCCTTCCCTCTATTAATTATTTCCTATTTATATTGTATGTAGCTTGCTTTGTATATATTTCTTTACAATACTGTCTCCGCCATCACATTATAAATTACTTGAGGGCAAGGACTATCTTTTCCCCCCGTTTTTGTATGTCCATCACTTAGCACAGTGCCTGGCATATGGACATATCTCTCTCCTGGTTCTCTTTTTAGTTATCTTACTGCTTCATATTAGGCTTATTCAGATTCGGTCTTCTAACAATGGATATATCTCCAAGTCTTTGTCCTAATCTGTGTTCTCCTTTGTATATGCCTTCTCTCTCTCTCTCTCTCTCTGTGTGATCTCTACACAGATGCCTTCACGTTTATCCCAACCTATCTCCTGAGCTCCAGTCCTACATCATTGACTGCCTATTGAACCTCTCAAACTGGATGCCCCACAGACATGTCAAAATCAAAATATCTGAAACAGAACTCAGTATCTTTTCTATCATTTCCATTCCTTTCTTAGCTTCTTTATTTTGTCAAATGCACCACCATCCTTCCAGTTAATCATCCAGGTTCACCACCTGAGATTCATCCTGAATTCTGTTAGTCTACATACAAAAATAAAAAATAAAAATTTTACACTTATTCTCCTTCATGCTTATTTGCTTCCTTTTCTCTTCCCAGAAAGGGGTTAAGAAGTCAGCTGCCTTTCCAAATCTCACAAGACTCTCTGTACTGAAGAGAAAAAAAATACACGAAAAGAAATAGGCTCCCTCCCAAACATGGGTTATTTATGTTGTTCAACACCCTCATTCTTTAAAAGAGAAAACTCAAGCCCAGAGAGAGGAAGTGATCAAGGTTACAAATGTGGAAGAGTTGATATCTGTACCCAGATCTTTCCATTGCAAACTAAGTGTTCTTTCTTCTACACTACAAATCAAGTCAAAAAAGCACTTATTAAAATGCTTGCTGTGTGATAGGAACTGTGCTAAGTACTAGAGATGGAACAAGCAAAAAAAAAGACTGTCCCTGTCCTCAAAGAGCTTACATTCTAACGTGGGCAGATCCATAAAAATAAGGGGCCAGGGAAGGTACCTGTGCAAGGACATGGTGGCAGATGTGCTTGGATACAATTAATAGATAGATAGATATTTATCCAGTGCAGATGAGGACATGGTAGCTAGAGAACTGAATATTTTCAATAAAATATTGAAGAAGGTACATACAGGTCAATAAATCTTTAACATGAATGGAATGGTAAGTGGATGCAAAGACTGACAAATCTTTAATGTGTAACTGTTTTATTCTATAAAAGGATACTTTCCAGAACTTACATTTCTAAGAAAGAAAAAATTCAACCTGGATTTCAAGTATCTGAGGATCACTTAACACTTTTTATTAGGAAGTAAAGCAGAAGGAGATTTTAAATGAAAAACAATGCTCATTTAGAGATCTCAAAATCCTCATACTCAGAAGCTCCAAAATAAATCCCTTCCAGTTCTTTAGTGATCAAATAAGAAAGCATGGGTGACTAAAGCTGTTTTGAAATCTAGTTTTCAAGTTATTGAAAGCAGCTAGGTGGTACAGTGGATAGTGTGCAGAGCCCAGAATCAGGAATACTCACGTTCAAATCTGAGTTCAAATCTGGCCTCAGATACTAGTGTGACCCTGGTCAAGTCACTTAACCCTGTCTACCTCAGTTTCCTCATCCGTAAAATGATCTGGAGAAGAAAATGACAGACCACTCCAGGATACTTGCCAAGAAAACCCCAAATGGGATCATGAAGAATCAGACAAGACTGCATAACAACAACAACTTTCAAGTTATTTAGCCCAACTGTCAAAAAATATTGCAAAGACAATAATATCATATTTAAAGTATTATTGATTTTAGACAATGTCCCAGGTTATCCACTTATATATTTGGTTCATTGTATAAGAATGTAAGCTTTCAAATTCTCTAAAATGTGTATAAAGCTCTCTGAAATTACTAACATATGTATAACGATTTAAAGGAGAAGAAATTTCAGAAATAAAATATTTTAGACAACAAAAACATTTTTCATCATGTAGTAATTATAGGCTTATCCTTCAGGTACAACACACAGTAATATTTTTAAAATGTACTTTCTATAGCTAAACAAATAAGAAAAGCATTTTTCTTATCCTTTGCTGTTATATACTAATAAATAGATTAAAAATTTATTTTTAAACATTTCCATTGCATATTTCTGTTAGGCTTTAATCAATTACCATATTTTACATACAAATATATCTTCAAAAAGTAAAAATTAAAATAATGCAACCACTCTGTGGAATTCATTATTCACACTAATCAGGATCTAGCCTTACTCATTTTGCATGGTGTTTTCTAGGTTCTGTTTTCTTTATTCTTCATCAGTTCATGAAAGTCTTCATATTTCTTTGAATTTCTCAGAGATTGCCTTAACTTTTCAAATAACAAACTGAAAATAATTATTATATTTGCTCCCTTCTTAACTTACTAAGAAATTCTGATGTACAAACAAACTAATTCAACTCCATCCTACTAAAAACACAACCAGTGCCTGATAAGCTTAGGAGACATATGGGCCCTGAGCTTAATAAGTGAAGTGATATAGTAGAAATTTCAAATCTTTTGTTAAATAAGAACTTGTATTATCTAGTTTTTAAAGATTTTATAAGAATAATTTGCATTTATCTATCATTCTGCATCTAATTTCTCCTGTGATCTTCAAAACAGCCCAGTAAGGCAGGTACTGATGGCTTTATTTCCTCATTTTACAGATATGGAAACAGAAGCTCATGGAGGTTACTTAACTTTCCAAGAGTCATAGAGCTAGTGTCAGAGGAAGGATTTGAACCCAGATTTTTCCAAGTCCAACACATTTCCACTACACCCTTCTTTTTTTACCTACCTTCTTCTACCACCACTCACCCCTTAGCCTTAGTGCTTCAGGACAGTACCTCTGGGCTAACTTCAGGTAGCAAGTATGTAGATATTTACTAGCTGTGTGACCCTGGGCAAGTCACTTAATCCTATTTGCCTCAATTTCCTCACCTGTAAAATGAGCTAGGGAAGGAAATGGCAAACCTCTCTAGCAGCTTTGCCAAGAAAACCCATAATGAGGTCACAAAGAATTGGATACAACTGAAAATGACTGAACAACAAAAACTGTGTGAACCTGGGCAAGTCATTTAACATTTAATAGTTTGTCTCAATTTCCTTATCTGTAAAAGGGGGTAATAACGGCACCTACCTCCCAAGGTGGTTGAAGGATCAAATGAGATAATAATTGTGAAACCCTTAGCACAGGGCCTCCAACATGGTAAGCGCTATAAAAATGTTAGCAATTTGGTGTCCCCAGTCCCCCTTCCAAATTCTCCCTAAAGTTGGCTCTGTCCAGATAATGTTCCAGTTGCTGCCATACCCTTAGTATCCAAGATAGGGAGAGGTTCCTTTTTATAAGATAGTTAACTGTCTTCATTGCCAAAATGGCAACTAGATGGTACAAGCAGACAGAACATTGGGTCTGCGGCAGAGCCAAGATGGCGGCGTAGAAGCAGGAAAACTCCACAGCTCCCACATAACCACCTGAAATACCCATAAAATATGACTCTAAACAAATTTTAGGGCTCCAGAACTCACAAAATTACAGAAAAACACATCTCCCTCTGAAGACAACTCAGCAGGTGGGACAGGAAGGGCTCATTGCAGGGGCGCTAAGAGCCAAAACCAGTTTGGCCTGAAACTGTGGCTTGGCCCTGGGGCCACCAGGACAAGCCTCAGCTGGAGCCTTCAGGAGAGTGGATCAGTGGCAGTTGTGGCGATTTCCAGAATTATCAAGCCATAAGAAATAAGGGCTAAGTGAAAGGTTAATGGAACTCAGATAAATTCGGAGGAGAGCCTCTGGCCAAACTCCCTCCAGGGCAAGGAAGCAGCAGAAGCCAACGCCCTGCAGCTACCTCCAAGTGGCTGCTTCAGAAGATTCTGGCCTGCAGACTGCAGCGCGGCAAGCCATCATTCAGAGGCTAAGTGCTCTTGCCTTAAGCTGCCTGGATCGAGATTGTGGTCTTGGGTGGTGGCCCTGGGGTGCGTTTTCAGTGAGCCAAAGCTGGTGGGAGCTGCAGCAGCCTCCCAATAGCTCCAGCAGCTGCAAAACACCAGCGATTTGGGACAGAGCTTTCCCCTCTGGAAGTAGAGTTCCACAGAGCTAAAAAGTCAAGGAATTGACTGGCAAGATGAGCAGGCAAAGGAAGCAAAGTAAGAACAGCAATCCAACTTTAGATTCCTTTTTTGGGGACAAAAAGGATCAAAGCATGGAATGGGAGGAAGACAACACACTCAGAACTCCAACACCAAAAGCTTCCAAGAAAAATGTAGACTTGTTATAAGCCATAGATCAGCTTAAGAAGGATTTTGAAAACCAAATAAGAGAAGTGGAGGAAAAATTGGGTACAGAAATGAGAATGATGCAAGAAAATCATGAAAGGAGAGTCAACAACCTAACTGAAGAAAATAACACCTTAAAAAATAGATTAACTCAAATGGCAAAAGAGGCCCAAAAAACCAACAAGGAGAAGAATGCCTTAAAAAGTCAAATTTGCCAGATGGAAAAGGAATCTCAAAAGCTAACTGAAGGGAATAATTCCTTTAGAGTTAGATTGGAGCACATGGAAGCAAACAACTTTATGAGAAATCAAGATACTATTAAACAGATCCAAACAAATGAGAAAATAGAAGG
>JAQQSU010006686.1:0-13442 GCA_028627135.1 Pseudochirops cupreus | reverse complement strand
AGAAGCACACACTTTTGAAAAGGGACAGGGTCAAAGTAGAAAACAGAATAAGTGGGGGGTGGGTTAGGGATGAAGGGTAATATAGTCAGTCTTTCACAATATATCTACTATGGAAATGTTTTGCATAACTACCTATGTACAACCTATATTGAATTGCTTATCTTCCCAGAAGGGGTGGGTGATGAGGGAAGAAGGGGAAGAATCTGGAAATCAAAGTTTTAAAATCAAATGTTTTAAAAATATTGTTATTATTGTTATTATTATTGTTGTTATTATTATTATTATTGCATGCAACTGGGAAATAAGATATACAGGCACTGGAGTATAGAAATCCATCTTGTCCTACTAGAAAGTCAGAAGGGGAATGGGGGAGGATATAAGAAAGAGCAGATTGTGGGAAGGAGTATTTAGTAGCACTGCTATTTTGGGGTGGAGGGCAGGGGAAAGATGGGGAGAAAATTTATAACTCAAAACCTTGTGGAAATGAATGTTGAAAACTAAAAATAAACCCCCCAAAACTTCTCCAAACTGAAAACATCCCTTATTAGATAAGGAGAGGTCAAATTTATAAAGAAAAGTAGAAACTTCTACTCAAGTCTCAAACTAACACCAATGCTGAATCCTCATAGTCATTGCTTAGCAAGGACTCGTTGGGGATGCCCTACAAAATATCAGTCTTGTGCCTATTGATCTGTGCTTCTGTGTCTTTGTGTGTCTTTTGTGTTTCTGTATTGGGATACAGTAAATTAACTTTTCTTGTGGCTGTGAAAAGTAAGCAGATGCATAAGCATTGAACATAATCAGCTTTAAACTGGCCGTGAATTGACTGTATTTGTGGATGTTACTGCTTTGTGGTTACCTCAACACTGTGGAGTTTGTTTCCATAGAAGAAAAGATTATATAGAACTGCTTTCATTGTTTAGAGAATGAGGGTTTTTTTCCACACTAGTTTTAAAAGTGTCAGACTGCTGGAAGTTTGTTCAAATGAAGGAGCGACTTGATGGTCAATAAAACTTAATCCTTACTTTTAAGTAGCTTAAGTAAAATTGATTTTAAACATTATATATTATCCATCCATATCTGATTAGTTTCTGAAACTAAATTTTGTAGATTATGGCCACTTGTACTGTTCGTCCGAGAACTTAAAGTATTTTTCAATTTCCAGAAGAACCTCCTAACTGCTTTTAAAAAAAAAAATAGATTGTACAAAGATGTTAAGCATTAAGCAGGTCAAGTTTCAAGTGATCCACATGATCCTCAAATTATTATTCAGCTTTGACAACCAGTCTTAACCAGAAGTAAGGAAACATTTTTTTTAATTGCCCAAGGTAGTATGAGAAAAGAACTGATAAGTTAAATGATACAGCCCAGCATGACCAAGAGGGAAAAGATAAGGGGAAAGAAAAATTTAAGCTTGGGGTCCAGGCTAGACATTCTACTATCTGAAAGAAGGTCATGTTGTTAAAAACTATAAGAAAAGTGGTGGGAAGTCATTCCCCAATTGATAAATGGTCAAAGTATATGAACAAGTAGTTTTCAGATGAAGAAATTAAAGCTATCTATAGTCATATTAAAAAAATGCTTTAAGTTACTATTGATTAGAGAAATGCAAATCAAAACAACTCCTATCATACTGGTTAACATAACAAAACAAGAAAATTATAAATGCTGGAAGAGATGTGGGAAAATTGGAACTCCAATGCATTACTGGTGGAGTTATGAACTGATTCAACTATTCTGGAGAACAATTTGAAACTATGCCTAAGGGGCTATAAAAATGTGCATACTTTTTGACAGTAATACCACTTCTGTATCACAAAGAGATCATAAAAATGGGAAAAGGACCCACATGTACAAAAATATTTATAGCAGCTCTTTTTGTGGTGGCAAAGAATTGGAAATTGAACAGATGCCCATCAATTGGGCAATGGCTGAACAATGGGATACTACTGTGCTATAAGAAACGATGAGCAGATAGACTTCAAAAAAACCTGGACAGACTTGAATGAACTGATGCTGAGTGAAGTAAGCAGAACCAGGAGAACATTGTACATAGTAACAGCCACAATGTTTGATGACTAACTTTGACAGACTTCTCTTCTTAGCGATGCAAGGATCCAAGACAACTAACTCCAAAGTACTCATGATGGAAAAAGCTATTCACATCCAGAAAAAGAACTATGGAGTCTGAATGAAAATGGAAGCATATTATTTGCTCTCTTTTTTTGTTTTTTCTTTCTCACAGTTTCTCCTATTGGTTTTAATTCTTCTTTACAACATGACTAATGTGAAAATAGGTTCAGTATGAATGTATATGCAGAGTCTATATCAAATCACATGCTGTCTTGGGGTGGGAGGAAGGGAGAGATGGAGAGAAAATTGGGAACTCAAAATCTTATGAAGTGAATGTTGAAAACTAAAAATTAATTAATTAATTAAAAAAAAACAGAAGTAGTGGTAATATTTGTGGAATAGGTATGGCAAAAGAAGAAGGATATGAAGAATTAAATACAGACCTTAAGGTAAAACTAGCAGTGGGGGATATTAGAGATTACTGCTAATCTATATATTAGATATAGATTACTGCTGTTGAGCTTAATTTTCATGTTGCCTCCCAATATCTGGCATCAAGGCAATGTGTTTAAAAACTGCAAAAATATGTTTTTGTCCTTCAAATATACTCTGATCAAGATTTCTCTATGTTGGTTTTAAACACAATCAATTTAGAATGTCAAACGTTAATATTTAAAAATGTATGCTACTGTTGTAAAACCATTGTGTAAGAAATGTTATGAATTGAAAAATGCAATTCTCTTGATCTGGACATTATAGAATATTATCTGGGTATTTTAAAAGAAAGGAGGGGAATACTGAATCTACAGAGAAAACTCTAAATTCTGAAATGTATCAGCTTTTAATCACATTTTCCCCAGAGTGACAAGTTTATTGTTTTAAAGAGAGAAGAGAGAAAAGGGGAACTGAACCAGTCTGTAATCTTCAGAGCTTTGTCTCTGGTTTACTTAAACAATTAAGCTCATAAAGCATACTTGCAAATTGAAAGTTTACTTACTTTTAACTTGGTCACAAGTCTTTCTCCTTTCATGGAGGCAGTTCTTAAGAGCCAGATCAATTTAAGCTGCCAACTGTTACTGAAAATTTACTGACACTCAAGAGCTGTCTGCAGTTCCAATCCTCTTTTTACTGCTGCTTGCAAATAGGTCCAACTCCCTTTTTCCCCCTCTTTCCTCTTTAAAACAATAAACTTGTCACTTTTGGGGGAAAGAGTGATTAAAAGCTAATCCACTTTCTACTTTCCAGATCTAGATACCAAATATGTTAGGCCTGAAGGGGTAATGTGCTGTTAAAAAGCTAGTATGTGGTGTTAGACTCTCCAACACTGCTTGTTGCGATGGCACTTTTAAGCTTAGTGTTGATTTTCTAATTTTCCTTAAACCCATAAAGGCTAGTATACCTACCATCTTATGTCAGAATTTTTATCAGTCAACCCATTTAACAAGGATAAAATTGTGTAACTAACTATACTGTTCCACTAAGTATATGAGTTAGTTGACACTGAATGTTATTGAAAAAGAGGTTAATTTTTAAAATAATTAACTGAGAAGGCAGTTAGATGGCTCAGTGGATATGACACTGGACCTGGAAGCAGGAAGACCTGAGTTCAAATCTAGCCTCAGACACTTCCTAGCTGTGTGACCTTGGGCAAGTCACTTAAGCTCTGCTTGCCTTAATCCACTGGAGAAAGAGATCCCGAACCACTGCAGTATATGCAAGAAAACCCATGGAGTCATGAAGAGTCAAGACATGACTGAACAACAATTGATAAGTACTGAAAATGCAAAGTAAAAGTTCAACAAAATTAATTCTATTAGTAATCTGGTATATGATTGGGAAATTAACTAGGAGAGAATTAAGAAAACTTTTCCTGTTAGCAATTTTGGACATACAGTGATCTGTCCTTAAAAACCCCCTTCCCAAGGTTAATACAGAACTGTGTATGCAGAAAATGGCAAATGTCTCTGGGTAAAGTGAAGCCACCCTCTTGAAGTATCCAGTAAGGCTACGTTAGAAACACAAGGGATAGATTTAGCTTTTTGAGTGATTTAAACGAAAATAAAGAAAAGGTTTATAGGAATGTGAAAAATGCCACCAGGAATCTTTGAAAATAAGTCAAATTGATAACAATAGGCTTTTGGATTTTGTTTTTTTTTTTAAAGTGCTGGTATCTAATGGTCTTGTGCAAATTGGGGTTTTAAATGGTATTATTTTTTATTATAAAACCAGAAGTGATTTTATTTGATTAACATTTATCTTAAAGCTAATTTAAGGAGGATATTAGTTAGAGGGTATTAGTTACCTTTATTAGGGTAATTAGTTAGAGCCTTTTGCCAGGACCATCACCTAGAATAAAGCCTTTCTCCTAGAATAACAGAGTGAGAAAGTTTAACAACAATGGCTTGTAATACTTAACCCAGCATACTCTGAGCTGACCTAACAATAACAGTTGTGAATTTAAACCAGTAGAGCCCAGTATTTTTCCCCTAGTAATTTTAATGTGAGATTCACTTGTCTTATATGACTTCATTTAAAACGAGGCATATCTTCCTATTGGAACAAGTAGTCAGCACTTATTACTACTCCTTGTTGCCTGTGTTTCCTGGTCTAAAGGGGATAAGTAGAAACATCTACCTTCCCCACTCCTAGTTGTCCCATGTTTGTGTTACCTTCTTGTTGTGCTGGTTGTGTCTTTAATGAAGCATGTTTTGCACTAATGCTTTTCCATATTATAAGGATTTGAGCTTAAAAACCACTTATGATAGAATGAATGGTTTTCTATGAAGGATGACTGGGAAATATATTTGTCTACACTGCTATTATCTAAACTTGTTATAGGATTTGTGTTATGCTCTTACTGTTACTGTATCCCTATCGTGTCTCTGAGATTTCTGATATCTGAACAGAAATAATGCCTTGCTGTTAAAACTGTGTAACTGTGTTACATCTCTTCAAGTTGCCCTTGCCTACAGATTGTCAACTTTGCTTACCACAGCCTTCTGATTGCAAGTTGTGAAATTGCTGAGCATTAGCACCCAGTCACAGTGAGGAAACTTAAAGAGTATTTATTTTTATTTTTTTTGGACCACCACACAACCCTTATAAAATTATATCTGTTAATGTACTGGAGTCAGCCATCATGCTACTTACTCACTCTGAGATTCTGCTATTCAAGGTAAAAAGTTGTTGGATTGTAATTTGACATTATTCTGCATTTTGATACCAGGTATGAAAATCTGAAATCACCAACAATAATGTGTTCAAGGAAATGTGTTTCAGTCTGGCAACTGCTACAGGTAGATACCCATCCCTGGGAAAGGTTAAGGGGATGATCTTAGCACGGACTAAGGTAATATCCTCTTGACTCAGTTTCTTAAATAAGAACATTTCCCACTTAGTCAATTATAAGCCTGTCTTCCAAACTCTGAAAAATGAGACACTTTCCTACGTCACTGGCTGTTTAATAACTCGCCTAGAGTCAAAGTCAGTGGTGTATTTTCTCCCTGCTATAATAACTAAGTGCCTCCCTTTTCCCCTTTCTATAGCAAGATCTTCTATCAGAGCAGGTGGCTATCTGAGTTACTGCTGGCTCATATAAAAAACACTAAGATGCCACTAGGGTATATAAATTTCCTAATCAACTAAATAAAAAGAACGTTTGAGCTTGTCACCGCTTTAAGAATCGTGTGTTCATGTATAAGAAAGTGTTTTCTTTCAGGCTGATATAGTGATACTCTCCTTGCATAAAGACGTAAGGTAAAGATGTAATGCAAATTTTCTTTTCTTTCAAAACTGAATGAAGTGGAAGATTTATTTTTTTAAAGCTTAATTTAAAACTGAAGGCTTTCCTCTTATGCATCCTAGCTTACACATCTACTTTGGTAAATAGTAATCTTTATTAGAAAATTTCATCTTATAAGTTAGGCCCTTATGAATTTTCTTTTTAGAATTCTCTCTGTAGCCTGTTTGTAGCAGTGTCCATACCAGGTACAAGGATTAGGTAACATAGGAGAGATATAAAAACTTAAATTCTCTGACGTTTTGGGTGAATTATGAGTTCCTGACACTTGAGTTAGTTATTGGAAAAACCAAACTCAGGAGAGTGTGCAAAATTGTATTGAGGTCTGTTTCACAAAAGATTATAGCAGAAACATCTAAGAATCTCTACAAGTAACCTGAACCAGAGAAGCAGATCTTCTAGGAAAAGCCCTTGTCTTCAGAGCTGCTCTGAGAACAGGCCCATTCCATAATGGGAGCAGATGTTTTCAGAAATCAGATGATGGCATGAGACATCTAAGCCCTAAGATATGATGTGCTGATGAAATGGACATCAATAATGAGTTACTAGGAAAAAGACTGAACGTCCACCCTTCGTTCTTGTTCCTTCTCCATGCACAACTGTTTCTGTAAGGCTTACTTACCAAAGAGGACTGCTCCCTCAATCGAGTTTGGTCATGGATACATTGATCATGGATGGTCTCAAAGATCATGGGATGAACTGTAATGAGATTAGGCCCAATGGTTTTGGGGCCATCCTCTCTCATTAGTCCTATTAAAGCAGAATATCTGGGAAAAAATTTCCTTACTCCCTATTCCCATATGTTAAGGTTACAGCATTAGAACAAGCAGAAACTGTAGCCTCTTCTCACAAGCACTTTTTCAATCACTACTTCAGCTTTACTAAGCATTATGGGGTGATAAGACTTACCTGATTTTTATTATACCTTGATTTGTAACTTTAATTGGGCTAAGTGATTCATGGAAAGTGAGGCCTCCCAAGAATCAAGGAGGAGAACTGAGAAAACTAAATTGATTTTGTGCTCTTTTTCATTTGATTTTATTCTGTAATTAATCCTTTTCTGTATTTTGTATAACTGTCTATACCAAGACTTTTTGTCTCTAAATTAAGTTCAAAAATACATAGATTTAAAAGTTCAGCCTTTGATTCTGAGTTAAGGTTTAAAAGTTGTTTCCTTAGAAGTCACTTTGATTAGAAGAAACTTATTATCTTTTATACCCTTAAGGTGTCCTGGTGGAAGGCCAGGACATCTGTTGTTATCTCTGGAAATTCCAGGAAATATATTATCTCTAACTGTCCTTATGGGGAACCTACAGGGGAAACCTTGCATACCAATGTACAATTAAAGGGGATCTCACTAACAAGCCTTGTAGGATGCAGAAAGGTACCAAGAATCTGTTACCCCTGTCCCATCAAGAAACCTTGTAGACTGAAAAACTCAATCAATCAACAATCCTCAGCCATAAGAAGGGATGCTTACTAACCCCATATTCCCCACTTCCAGCCAATCATATTGTTTCTCCCCCTATGATGCTGTCACCTCATTAACCAATCAGAGTGTTTCCCTGCCTACCAAGTTCTGTCCTTTGTTCTAGGTTTATAAAAATGAGCTGCCTCCCTTACTCTAGAACAGTGGGTCTCAATCTTCCTAACGCCGGGACCCTTTAATACTCGTATGTGGATGTATCTACATGTGGGCAGACCCTCCTGGAGATGGATAGAGGAGCAGTGTCTCGGTTCCTAAGACCATCAGAAATATGTGTTTTCCAATGGTCTTAGGTGACCCCTGTGAAAGGGTCATTTGACTCCCAAAGGGCTCGTGACCCACAGGTTGAGAACCACTGCTCTAGAAGGTCTCTGGCATTACTGAGGTATCCATTGACCCACTTTAATGGATTCTTACTCTACCAATAAACTGAAAATGTTCAGACCTCTACACCTCCAGATAACCTTTGTTAACAAATGTGACACTGGAAAATAAAATTGAAAATGTCCATACTTCACTAAATTGGGCAGGCCTCTGTTGTCCCTAAAAAGGTATGACTTTTGTATACTGTTTTCCCAAAATAAATTTTGGGGAAAATAATTCAAAAAACCTTTTAAGGTACAGTATAAACTACTAGAGTTTTTGTCAATGTCTATATAGTCTTAAAGAAATTTCCACATCCACACCACAAAATAAACAGTTATTGGTTTCTATAGTCTTGAAAACCTTTGCCCTCTCTCTTGGGCCAGTTTTACTCTTCTGATTTTATTTTCACAGAGGAAAATAAACCAAGCATTTCAATAGAAAAAGATATTACAAAAAAATGCTCATTACATATCTCTAAAAGCAAATTCTGAAGGCTTGGTGAATAGAGCACTGGGCTGAAGGCAGGAAGAACTGAGCTCAAATGAGGTCTCAGACACTAGCTGTGCAACCCTGGGCAAGTCATAACCTCTGTTTGTCTTAATCCACTGGAAAAGGAAATGGCCAACCACTCCGGTATCTTTGCCAAGAAAATCCCACGGACAGTATTGGTGTACTATTGTCCACAGGGTCACTAAAAGTTGGACACGACTGAACAATTTCACCACAACAGTGAATACTAACAGATCAATCATATATTTTGCACTGAACATGCTCTAGGCTAATTCAGCACTTTCAGAATCAGTTAATTTTGTGTGTAGGAGTAGACAGAGAGGCAAATGACTATGAACATTTGAATTTTGTCACTCAAGATATGCAAATGTGTAAAATGGTTTTTGCTTCATAAGCTTAGCATATGGCTCATCACAGCTCTAAAATTCCAGAGTTACTCCTTAATAAGCTCATTGCTAGATTTCTTAAAAACCTAATCATGTTTAGTGCCTCTAGGATTAAACACAAACTCCTCTATTTCGCTTTTAAAGCCCTTAACACTTGAACCCAATCTACCTTTCCAGTCTCATTATCTGTTATTAACCTTCATTAATTCTATGGTCCAGTCAAACTGACCTTCTTACCATTCTTCAAACACAGAAATCCATTTGCTTTCTCTATATGCCTTTGTACACACTGCCCCCTCACCTACAGGTTTTAGAATTCCAGGTTCTTTCAAAGCTCAAATCAAGTGTTACCTTTTATATGAAGCCTTTCCTGATCCCTCCAGCTTTTAGTACTTCCAGACCTCCAAACCCACCTTGTATGCAGTTTGTATAAAAAGAACATTTGTGTAAGGGGAAAACAGCAGGACCTGATGGGTTTTAAAGTTTAAAACAAGGGTTCTTGTTTGTGTCATGGATCCCTTTTAGCAGTCTGGTGAAGTCTAAAGATTTTTCCTCAGAATGTTTCTAAATGCATAAAGTAAAATGGAATAGAAAAAGGAAACCAAAAGTTATTGAACATAAGGGTGCATTTTTCTTTTCCATCCAAGTTCACGGGCCTCCTGATGGATCCCAAATTAAGAACACTGCTTTAAGGAAAACTCCCACCAGAACCCAGAAGTTGAAATTTTGCCCCTGGGGTCCTGATAGGTGAGTCCCTACCACTACCATTTATCATGGCTAGTCTCCACATGTGTTTTCTTCCCTTATTAGAGTGTAAGCTCTAGAGGGTAAGGAATGTCTTGCTTGTTTGTATCTTGAGCACTTAGCACAATGGCAGGCATACAGGAAGCACTTAAATGCTTTGGCATTCACTCATCAAGCCACAAACCTCCCTGAAGAAATTTATAACCACTGAAGAGTTTAGCTTAATCATCTACATAGAAAAAAAACTGGACGAAGAACACTTATTGTCCAGATATGAACATGCCCCTAGATAGAAAACCTATAGAATCTGTCCAGCTGCAGCAGTATCTTGGACAGATACCATAAAAGGAAAATGAGGTGGGCCCATAATTGAAGGAGAACAGGCTTGCTGGCATTTAGGAAACTGAAAAGCTCCTTTAATGATCCAGACTTCTTCCAGAAAAAGAGAGTTCATCTTTTCAATACTAATATTTTCCCAGTATTGTTATGTGGCTCTGCGTCATGGAATATTACAGTCCCTAAAAAATAAAAAATGAGTATCAATCAGAGGGCGATGTGGAGGACGGATCTGAGCAGGCTCTGATGTATCCAGCCCTAAATCTGAACACTATCAGCCACAAACAAGAACCAAGTAAACAACGTCATCAGAGAAATGAACAATAGACGGAGAAGACAGACTCACAGAAGGCTATAAGAAGAGATGACGAAAGCAAAGGATATACAGCGGACAGACAGTCCTTATGCTCTACTGGCATCTTCCTAAGGCCAGTATTAAGTGAAGAAGCCCTCAACGTCTTGAGCTTCCTCAAGGAAGCACCTCTGCAAGGGTTGCACAGGGTGCTTGGATGGTTAATGACTTTTATCACTAGAAGTAATGTCTACATTGATGAGATAAAAATCACACTTGAGTATTCAAACAGACACATACATTTTACAGTTTCCTTAATGTAACTAGAGATATCCTGGATTACTGCAAATTCAGAATGAAGAAAGACTACCCAAGAAACAGTCAATAAATCAATCAATAAACAAGCATTTATTGAGCAGTTACCGCATACCACTGTGCTAGACGCTAGGGATACAGAGACAAACACAAAATAACCCCTGACTTTAAGGAGTTTATATTCCATCAAGGGATAAAAAATGAGATGACACAATGGATAAAATATTGGGTTTCGAGTCAGAAAGACCTGAGTATGAATCCTGTTTCAGACACTTATTCACTATATACTTAACCTTCAGTTTCCTCATCTGTGTAATAAATTGGATTTCACCTCTAAGGTCCTTCCAAGCCCTAACCCCATAAACAAACAAAAGCTGGAAGCACAGAACTGCCTTGCCAATCATGCAGAAATGGCAAAAGTGATGATTTCTTAATATAGAAACTAAAGGTACGCTGACAGTCATAATCATAAAAATCACAGAGTGAATAACAATCAAAATATGATTATTTGGTTAATGGTGGAAAACAAAAGTGCTGATGTCAAAAAATGAATTTTTTTTAAAAATCAATGAAAGAGACATAACCAAAAATATTTAGCCTACTACCATGTTAGCATGTAGAAGTTCTGCAGTAAAAGCATTCCAAAAACATAAGATTCTAAAGAGGGTATTTATCTGAGGTCCAAAAATTTTGGGCCCCTGCGTTGCAATGGCCGTGCTTTACTGAACTCCCTTTGATATAGACAGAGTCACTTGTCCATTAAACAGAAAAAGACCACAATACCTCAATACTAACCTGAACGATGAAGAAAATATGTTAGAATACTGGAAGTCCAGGACAACTTTCAAAAGAAAAGGCAAGATTCCATCCTCAACTACATAAGCAATCCACAATTTGATGAAGCGGTTTGTGAACTGAAAGGGAGTTTTCTTTAATATGTGCCAGTTAGCTCTTGAGAGTATGAATGAATAAATGAAAAAGTATTTAATTGTTAACTGTGTTCCAGGGACTATGAAAAGGTACAAACACAAAAGTTATGGTTCTTGTCCTAGAAAAGGAAGGCATATTCCAATAGGAAGACACAACACATAATAATAATATATATAACATATATTATTATATTATGTTATATATTATATACATTATATAATATATATAATAATAATAGGAAGATACAACATAGTAAGAGTGGTGGCCAGAGAAGGGTATTTTGGTTTAAGGAAGTCACAGGGAAGGCGTGGAAAACAAAAGGGCTATCAATTCACATGCCCTTTCCAGAAGCAATGGTGATAGGGATCTGATTATGATTCCAAGAACAAGAGGTAGAAAAGGAGAGTAGAAATACCAGTAGCAAAGGTAAGAAAACAGCAGGGTAAAAGATGTGGATTTGCTCTCTCCTTCCCTGCACCCACCCCCCAACATGTTGGGGGGGGGGGCTCCTGAGTCAGGACAGCCCAGCCTCATAGCAGAAATTTCAGACCCCCTTTCTCCTTAGGCCATGGTCTCTGGAGAGTCAGTGGTAGAGAACTGTAATACACATCACAAATAAGATAACAAAGTCATGTCAATGCACTGAACTATCATTAATGCCTTAAGGCATTACCTTCCCCCCCCCATAAATAGTGAACTTTCTAAGTGAAAAAGCACTACGCAATTAAACACCATTATCTATTTTAATTTGGGGAAAATTCCTTTGTTGGTTGAATTGTGGCATATGCTTCCATATTTTAGTCCACCTGGTATCAAACAACTTCATAAGCTTACTGTGAAATGTTTTCCCTACCTATGGCCTTCCATTCTACAAAATCCAAAAGTTTAAAACTTATAAGTCGGGCCCTGTACAACATATGGCCTGCGGGCCACTTGCAGCCCACCAAAGGATTTCAGGCAGCCCAGGAGAAAAGAAGGTTTGCCACTGCCACTCTCTTGTTTGTCATATGACCCAAGGCAACCAGCCATCATCAGTCTGCCTCTAGTCTAACCTATCTGCTGCCCAAAAAAGTTTGGCCTATTTTAATTTTGGCCCCTACCTACTGCCAAGTTGTGCAGGTCTGATAATAGTGAATAAATGATCTTATTTGGGAACTTACAAGTGCAAATTACTAATAATGCATAAAGTTAATTACTTACCTGATGAACTCACTACATATTTTCAGTTTAAGCATTACTGACCTCTGTAATGCACATCACTGCATTCTCAGACTATATAAAATAGGTCAGGCAGAGTCAAGATGGCAACGTAGAAGCAGGGGAACTCCACAGCTCCCCCCATAACCACCTCAAATACCTATAAAATATGACTCTAAACAAATTTTAGAGCTCCAGAACCCACAAAATTACAGAAAAACACATCTCCCGGTGAAGGCAGCCTGGCAGGCAGATGGGAAGGGGTCATCGTAGAGTGCTAGGAGCTGAAACCAGTGCAGCCTGAAATCGCAGCTTAGCCCCAGGGTGGCTGGGACAAGCTATAGCTGGAGCACTTGGGAGAGGAATCACTGGCAGCTGTGGTAGTTTCCAGAATTATCAACCCATAAGAGCCAAGGACAAAGTGAAAAAGGTCAGTGGAACTCGGCTAAATTCGGGGGAGAGAAGTGGGTCTGGCCACCGGCCCCCAGGGCAAGAAAGCAGCAGAATCGGTGGCCCTGCAGCCACCTCTATGTGGCTGCTTCAGAGCGCATGGCCTGCAGATTGCAGGGGGGCCAAGCAATCATTCAGAGGCTAAGTGCTGTTGCCTTAACCTGCCTGGATCAGGATTGTGGTCTTGGGTGATGGTTGTGAGGTGTGTGACCAGTGAGCCAAAGCTGGTGGGGGCTGCAGAGACGGTAGCCTCCTAATAGCTCCAGCAGCTGCAAAAACCCCAGTGATTTGGGACAAAGCTCTCCCCCCAGGAAGCAGAGATCTACTGCAGCTCAAAAATCAAGTTAATTGACTGGCAACATGAACAGGCAAAGGAAGCAAACCAAGCTCAGCAATCCAACTTTAGATTCCTTTTTTGGGGACAAAAAGGATCAAAGCATGGAATGGGAAGACAACATAGTCAGAACTCCTGTACCAAAAGCTTCCAAAGAAAAATGTGAACTTATTACAAACCATAGAGGAGCTTAAGAAGGATTTTGAAAACCAAATAAGAGAAGT
>JAQQSU010006685.1:0-13443 GCA_028627135.1 Pseudochirops cupreus | reverse complement strand
CTCACTGAATGACCATATTTTCCCCTG
Organism: Pseudochirops cupreus; assembly: GCA_028627135.1. Classification (NCBI taxonomy): domain Eukaryota; kingdom Metazoa; phylum Chordata; class Mammalia; order Diprotodontia; family Pseudocheiridae; genus Pseudochirops; species Pseudochirops cupreus. Next base: position 13,416 of record JAQQSU010006685.1, on the reverse strand, counting down.
AAACACTATACTCAATTTTGCTGGGTAAGTGATTCTTGGTTTTAATCCTACCTCCCTTGATCTCCAGAATATCATATTCCAGGCCCTTCGATCCCTTAGTGTAAAAGCTGCTAGATCCTGAGTTATACTAATTGTGTTTCCACAATATTCAAATTGTTTCTTCCTAGCAGCTTGCAATACCTTCTCCTTGGTCTGGGGATTCCAGAAACTGGCTAAAATATTTCTACGAGTTTTCTTTTGGGGAACTTTTTCAAGAGGTGATTGGTGGATTCTTTCAAGTTCTATTTTGCCTTCTGGTTCTAAAATATCAGGGCAATTTTCCTTGAGAATTTCTTGAAGGATGCTTTCTAAGTTCTTTTTTTGATCATGGCTTTCATGTAGTCCAATAACTTTTAGATTGTCTCTCCTGGATCTTTTTTCCAGGTCAGTCATTTTTTCCAGGAGATATTTCACATTGCATTCTATTTTTTTCATTTGTTTGTATCTGTTTGCTAGCATCTTGATTTCTGATAAAGTCATTTGCTTCTATTTGCTCCACTCTAATTTTGAAGGAGTTATTCTCTTCAGAATGCTTTTGAGATTCTTTTTCCATCTGGCAAAGTTGACTTTTTAAGGCATTCTTCAACTCATTGGCTTTTTGGGCCATTTTTGTCATTTGAGTTAATCTATTTTTTAAGGTGTTAATTTCTTCAGTCAGGTTGTTGACTCTCTTTTCATGATTTTCTTGCATCATTCTTATTTCTTTTCCCAATTTTTCTTCTACTTCTCTTATTTGGTTTTCAAAATCTTTCTTCAGCTGATCTCTAACTTTTTGGCAATCTTCATGTTTCTTGGAAGCTTTTGGTGTGGGAGTTCTGACTGCATTCTCTTCCTCTCTTTCCCTGCTTTGTTCCTTCTTTTCCCTGCAGAAGTAATCTAGAGTTTGGTTGCTGTTCTTACTTTGCTTCCTATGTTTATTCATGGTCGCCATTCAATGGTTTGGGTTTTGTTGTTGTTGTTGTTTTTGTTTTTTAGTTCTGTGGAACTCTGCTTCCAGAGGGAACAGCTCTGTCCCAAATCATTGGGGTTTTCCCAGCTGCTGGGGCATTTAGGAGGCTGCTGGGTCCCTCCCCAGCTCCAGCTCTCTGAAAAAAACCCCAGGACCACCACCCAATAACACGATCTGGATCCAGGCCACTCAATGCAAGAGCACTTGGCCTCTGAACGATTGCTTGGCCCCCTTGCCGTCTGCAGGCAGGGAGCTCTGAAGTGGCAATATGGAGGCGTGTGTAGAACCTCTGCTTCCTGCTTCTTTGCCCTGGAGGCAGCTTGGCCAGACCCGTTTTTCTTCCCTGGTTATTAGCCAAGTTCCACTAACCTTAGTCCTTTTTTCTTATGGCTTGATAATTCTGGATACTGCCAAAGCTGCTGCAGATCTGCTCTCCTGAAGCTCCAGCTGCAGTGGGGCTCATCTTGTCCACCTGCCCCAGGGGCAAAAGTGGCCATTTTAGGCTGGGCTAATTTAGGCTCTCAGAGCTGAAATGGTAGCTTTGAGCCAAGCTGCCTTCAGCAGGAAATATATCTGTGTGCATTTTAGAGCCCTAGAATTTGTTTAGAGTCATATTTTTTGGGTATTTGATGTGGCTGTGTCAGAGCTGCAATTTCTTGCTGCTCCTATGCTGCCATCTTGGCTCTGCCCCCAGTTATACTATTATTATTGTAGAGACTTTTAAAGTATATTTTCAAATTGCTTTTCAGAATGGCTATACCAATTCATAGCACAAAAATATGGAATGCTTCATAAATTCACTTATTATTCTAGGGTCAGTTGATGCTAATCTTCTGAATAGAGTATAACTTAATCACTCCATCCACTTATTGAAGATAAAATTCTCTCCAAGTTGAGAGTTTATTGAATGGTAAGCTTTTGGCAGTATATGACTGCCAGCAGAAATGTCAATAATTTAAGCCTTCCCACGCTGTTATATATTTTTTTTGCAAGTATTATAATGGTCCTCTGGAAAGCAAATGTATGTGTTCCCATTTGGCAGAGTTGCCAATAGTAACTGCCCACAACAATGTCACTTCCATGTCCCTTTCTTTTTATCTAGTTCCAGATGTTCTGCTCTATGCTGCTACCCATTACTTCAATTCATGGAAGTCCATGCAGGTATAAATATTTTTGAAAGTTAGTAGAAGTCCACTAAACCTTTCATTAGACCTATTATGCATGAACCAGAAATATCTTCCATTGACATAGTACATATTCTAATAATGAATCTCATCTAAAATAATAATAGCATTATTTATGACAGCTTTAATTAAAATAATAATAATAGCTGATACATAGCAAGAAATCAGAGACTGGGTAATAATACCTTGTTCAAAAGATGACAAACTTCTCAGCTGTACAAGTCAGGTTTCATTTTTCCTAATCCATAATTCTTAGTGGGGAATTACATAGAACATATGTGACAATTACTATAACTTGTCTTTAAAGGCATCCAGGTGAGACAGCAGGTAAAGTGCCAGGCCTGGAGTAAGGAAAACATCATCTTCCTGAGTTCAAATCAGGCCTCAGACACTTATTTACTCCGTGATCTTGGGCAAGTCACTAAACGCTCTTTGCCTCAATTTCTTTATGTATAAAATGAGCTGGAGAAGAAAATGGCAAACCACTCCAGTGTTTTCCATGAAAACCTAAATGAAGTCTCAGAGAGTTGGACACAACTAAAAAACAACTGAACAATAATAATTTGTCTCTTCATCCTAAAGGAAATAAAATGTTTCCCTGAATCTGAACATTTTATTTCTCATTCTGTGAAACATAACAGGTACAGAAGATATATATTTACCCTATGTGTGAATAGCCTTAATAATACATCTCCAGTAGCTTAGGCCTTTATACTTTCCCCTTCTTTCTATCACATTTTCTTTCTATCACCAAACTCTAAATATTGATTTCGCAATAACTTTTCATGCTGATCCTCTTGGATAACCTCTCCCATGATATCTGATATCTTGTTTTTCTCTAATAAAATGAAGTTCACAAAGATTTTCCTGAAGTCCTTTCATCTTTCCATCAAATAGCAGTTCAAGCTCATATATTAAATTCTGGTGACTTGCTGTAGCAGAAAGATAAGCATTGCCCAATCACTACATTCTTCCAGATATTTTGAAATGAAAAAGGCAGGTTCATGTTGGGGTTAAAGCAAAAGTAATTACTAAGGTTATGATCAGAGGAAGATTTAGGATCCTAGACAGAATAGAGACTTTCAAGAACAGTTACAGTCCTTTGTGGTAATCATTTAAATTTCCATTCCAACATTTGATGGAAAAAAGGCTTCTCTCTACCTGCTTATTGGCTTCTCCTGCCAACAAAATTAGAAGTTATTGCTTCTTAACTGGAAAATCCACTCTATTCTCTTATTCAATCTCATTGTCCAGGATAAATTGCTAATCATTAGATTCAAACTCTAGATGTGAACACAGAAACTAATGACAAAAATATCTGAAAGGATTCTTCATTTCCGGACAAAGCCAAAGTATCAGCCCTCCTACACATCTTGATTTAACATACAAAACATGAATTTCATCCCATTCCAGTGGGCAATTAAGATATCCTTAATATATGCTTCCATTTAGCCATATTATCCTAATAATGTTCTTATATTAGCTCAAAATTTACATAATGAGCAATAATTATTAATATAAATGGCTCTCTCTAAAGGCTCATTACCACCTTTTCACTTGCATATAGCAACTCAGAGAGTAGAAGAGCATATACAAAAATGATTATAAAACATACTGTCTTATGGCTGGCTAATTTTCTCTCATAGAATACAGAAGTGCCAATAAGTCCCCAAATAATTACTGCCCTTGTGCCATTATTTTTGTATTAAATAATTCTTCTAAAAATTTACTAAACATCCAGGGACACTGTAAAACATCATGGCTTAGTTCAGTTCACTGAAAGGCAGGGCACACATTTTTATTACAATTTGTGGACCCCAAGTAATAATTCTATTTACTACAGTTTATTTTGCCTGTGTACATTTAAAATTTTTGTGTATAATAGAAAGAACACTGCATTTGGAGTTAGAAGAACTCATTTCAAGTATCTGCTCTGCAATGTAACAGTTATGTGAACTTGTACAGCTGACTGAACCTCTCTGAACCTCAGTTTCATCATCTATAAATTTGATTTTATTGGACTTGCACACCAAATTCCACCATGATGCTGTAAGAATCATATTAGGAAAGGTGTGTGAAACATACTATCCAAATAAAAAGTGTAATTAGGATCATTACACTAATAGTTTAAAAAATAAGATAATATGGGATTTTAGATTAAAAACTTGGCATGCCCCTTGTGTTTGGTCCAAGATTTTTTAAATCCTTTTAGATTTTGCATTTTAGGCACCTAGTTAATAATGATTTGATTTTCTCAGTGAAGCTGGCAAATAACTGGGCATATGTTGATGTGATATGGAAAGTGACACATCAAAGTTTATGAATGAAGGGATGCATATTTTCAACTTCTTGTTCCAAGTAAAGAATTTCTGTTATAATTGGGGCCATTTAATTAGACTGTGGCCTAAGGTGTCCAAGCCAGACAAATATATGTTGTTTGTCTGTTTGTTTTTTCCCCAAAAGAGTATTACTTCAAGTGATAGTTACCTAACTGCTGTCTCTATGAAGTAAGAGGTTTAATGTTAAAAGGCGGCAGTTGTGTCATTGAAAGAAGAGAGACAAAATTATATACATAATGACTACAACCAGGCTGTAATTAGTAATTTTGGTCACCAGGGAAAGTAGAACAAAATGGACCCTCAAGACTTTGTGTGCAAAATAGAAAACAAGAAATAATTAGGGTGCATTTAGTCTTGAGAAACATATAATTTGTTATGACAGTACATGGCAAAGTCCTACTCATCTACCTTAGGTTTAGCTCTGACTACAACTATCTACATAGGGACAATATTAAAGGGCAACACAACCAAGATAAACTCAATTGACAACATTGGTATGAATTTTTTAGAAGCAAATAATGGATTTCTGGGTCATGTTATAAAAAAGGTAGAGGACTAGAAATTTTCTCTGATCCCCTAGACCTCTGAAACCTCGCCAAATCAAAAATTATGTGCCAAAGATAAAGAAACTTAAGCTATATACATGACTTAGGATACTTGAAATCTGAAAAAGGTAATAATATTTTTTACAATCAACTGATTTCTAAACTGAGCTCACTCACAGTCTTCTCCCTCCCCAGATGCCATGCTATTTGCAGTACATTCGGTAAAGCACAAGGGCTTCCCAAATGTTCAACCTGGTCTATCCTTCCTCTTTCTAGTGCTGTGGATGTCCCACTTTAGACTATGGAAGTCTGCTTAGAACCAGGACAGGTAGCCAGCACACCTCTGCAGCCTTTCAGATTACAAAAATTCATTGAATCCATAAAGCCACCTCCACAGTGGACAGCATTTTGTGCTGCAGAAGAGCTCTGCAGGAGAGCCAGGAATGGAAGAAAATAAGCAGAACACACGTCTGAGATTAAAATAGAGCATAACACTAAATTCTTCAACCCCACAAAGCCAGCATGGCAGCTATCTGTACTGCCCATAAGTAGGTCAGAAAACTAAGAAACAGAGGGAATAGAACAGGACACCAGGAGAGGACGCTGTGCTCATTAGCATTATATGGCACTCTACTGAGCCTGAGTGTAAATCCTTAGCTCTTAACTGAAGCTAGTTATATCTACCTAAAAGTTACTTTGGATGGAGACCTAGGCTGATGTACCATAAATTGCTCAGCATGGGAGGAGACTGAGACTGTGAGAATATAGCCCCAAGGAAACCACCTTTAGAGGGAACAAGTCAGAGACTCAGAAAGTAAGTCATAGGAGGAATGTAAGGAGAGTAGAGACTGAAATTATCAAAGATCTCAGAAAAAAGAAAGCTCAAAACAAATGAATCAACAGAGAAATCATTAAAAACAGAAAGAAAAATGCCCTCTATATCTAGTAAAGAGGGGATGGGGTCAAGATGGTAGAGTATACCTAGTAATGAGTTCAGATTCCTATGACTAGAAACAGCAAAACAAAGCAAAATGATCTGACACTGGATGAGACAGAGGAACCTGTAGAATGTTAGGAGCATGTGAAACCACATTTTGATATTCCTAAGTGGTTCAAAAGAGAACTGCGAGTTATGAGAGTTATGAGAGAAGAAATTATGACCTACACAGCAAACTGCAGAATAGAAAAACTGGAATCTTAGGTGGCAAGTCTCACCAAAGAAACAAACCAGAGAATTGATTGGGAATGTAAATATACTAATATAATATAATATAATATAATATAATATAATACAATACAATATAATATAATATAATATAATATAATATACTTTATGTATATATATATGCATATCTATACATATATCTTATATACACACAATATAAATATACAAAAGAGAAGAACTATCACAAAGAAGAAAAGCAAAAAACAGTAACAGCAAAAAAAAAATATGTTCACTATGGAATCACAACATAGTGATGTCAAAAACAGGATGAGTAAAGAAAACCTTCTTAGAAGCTTTCTGAAAAGAAAATGACAGAATGAATAAAACCTTTAACACCATACTAAAGGAAAAAATAGACAAGAATTACCTAGAACTTCTGAACATAGAAAGTGAAATACCAATTGAAAGAATCATAAAAAACCTCCAAAAACAACAAAAGTAACAACAACAAAGCTGCCAATTCCACGAAGCACACTGGTAAGTTTAACAAATCATTTCAGAAATAACAATCTCTGCAAGTGATTATGAGAAAGACCTTCAAATACAAAGGAAAGATAATGCAAAACTATTCTGCACCAACCAGAAAATGTAGATAAGAATGAATAATGTGTTCAAAAAAGAAATGGATTTCAAAATATATTGCAGGTTGACCTACCCAGGAAATCTGAGCTTAGCCATAAATGAAAAAAAAAAAGTTGGATGTTCAATAACAAAGAGGTGATTAAATTTTTTTAGAAAAGAAAATTGTAACTGAAAAGATCATTTGCTTCTTAAAAATCTGAAACAGCAAAAATTTTTTTAAAAAATTAAAAATGCAGGAAGCATGAAAAAAAGAAGTAGGTGAAGGTAACAACAGCAATAGAATAACAGCAGAGAGACCAGTAACAGATTTCCTTGTAAGTGGGCAGAAAGAGGTAGAGTTAAATGGAGAAATCTTGTAGAAGTAACAGTAAAAATGTGGACCTATGCCAGTATAAGCAGAACTTGTAAAAAGCCTGCATACAGATGAATCAATGTTTTGTTGCTGGTGCTGTTGTTGCTAAACTACATTACAACATGGGAGTGTATGTGAAAGGGAGGAGGGAAACAAGAGGAAAAAGAGAAATGTGTGACATTCCTGTGTAACAATAGGGGGAAAGTGACACTTGTAGTCTCAGGAAGAGAAGAACCTTCAGGGGAGTGAGTGAGGAGGTAGAGAGGACTGGAAAAAGTGAGAAAGAAAAGAGGCTCTGCTTGTATGGTGGTAGAGGGTTTCATTGATGAATGTTCCTATGGATGATGACAGATAGTCTATGAAAGGAGATGGAGACCTTTCACTGTGAATGACCAAAAGAATTTAACACTTACAAAATTTTCTTGTAATACGTTGGGAGTCAGAGGAGTTGCAATTCCTGAAGACAAATGGTACCTGGAGGAACTAAAGACCATAAACTGATGGGTCAGATTTTGAGGCAAATGGAGGGGAAAAAAGGTAACCAGGAAAGGTTATGAATTAGTAGTGAGATGGATAATTAGGGACATGTTGGGGGAGGGGCCCTAGCATGGAGCAATGTCTTCTCTAATATCTAAATTATCAAAATTTTTCTGGGAGTTAGGTACAAGGGAGAAGGGGAATTAGCAGGGCAAACTCTGCAAGATAGTAGTAGAAACTGCCTAACAGGTAAAACTTAGAAGGGTAGAAGAGACATTTTAAAAGTTTTGACTGCTTGAGAATAGAGAACAACTTGATAATTATATGAGTCATGAATCAGGGAATGGGGGGTGGGGGGGGCTAGAGGAGACAGAAAAAGAACACTGATGATAAAGAAAGAAATCCTTTTTGGAAAGCACCAAAAAAAATGAAATAAAAAAAACTTAATGAAGAGGACTAGTTGAAAGGAAAGAGAAGGGAGAATCTACTTACTTGACTAATTAAAAGGGAAAAGGGAGTGAGGAGGAAGAATTGTATAACCAGTTAAAAGCAAGAGAGAAAAAAAGGAATTAATAAGCAAAAGTCTAAAGGGAAAGGGGTAGCGATTGAGAGTAAGGGATCAGGGAAGAGAGGAAGAGAACCAGGGGAAAAACAGCCACTTTCAAAAACATTAAGGTAAAGTAACTGAAGGAACTGTGTTTACATCAGAAGGCAAAAATGATAACTTGAAAAAAATATTAAAGAGGTTAAACATAAATCTAACTTTTATACTAAAAATTATATTGAATAGATTAAAATATCAAATAAATTAAGAGAGATAAATTGGATTAAAAACAAAACCCTACAATCTGTTGCTTACAAGGAACACATTTTAAAAAAGAACAGAGGTAGACAAAATAAAACTGATCCAAAATTTATTATGTATTAAGTGAACCAAAATAACAGGTTTTGCAATCATGTTATCTGACAAAACAAAATTTAAAAAAAAATCACCCTGAAAATAAATAGTTATAAACAAGGAAACATTCATTATGCTGAAAGAAACCACAGGCAACAAAACAATAGTAATAAGTCTATGCTTCCAAATGCCTTATCATTCAAATTCCTAAAAGAAACATTAATTGAGGTAAAAGGAGACATAGACAGTAACAAAAGAGTGACAAAAGACTTCGATATTCCTCTCTCAGTTATGGATAAGTTGAAGAGAAAGATAAAAGGTAACTGATGAAATTGAATATTTTTGTAGAAACTGAAGTTAAAAAGACTTTTGGCATCACCTAAATGAAACTACAAAAGACTACATATATAGCTCAGTGCCACATGGAACTTTTCTAAAAATTGACCTTGTAGAAGGACATAGATATATTATAAACAAATGTAAAAAGGCAGAGATAATTAATGTATTCTTTACAGACCACAAGGTAATAAAAATAGTAATTGTTTCAAGGTCTTTAAAAAAAGGTAAAGACCAAAATGGAGACTTAACAATGAAATCATGAATAATGAATAGGTAAAAGAACAAATCGTAGGAACAATTAACACCTTTATGTAAAAGAAAATTATAAAGATGAAACAATATGCCAAAATTTCTGTGACCTACTTAGGTAGTTTTGAGGGAAAAAAAATCACCTTTCCACAAACATACATTGACAAAAGAGAATTAATGAACTGAATGTAAATAAACACACAAATATACATATATACACTTATTGCTTTTTAAAAATTAGAAAGATAATTAAAAAGGAGATAAAAGAATTCTTACTTACTGACAATATTATGGCACACTTGGAAAATCCTGTGGAATCAGCAAAGATAATAATTAAAACAATTAACAGCTTCAGCAAATTTACAGGCTACAAAGTAAATCCTCAAAAATCAACAGTATTTCAATGTAATAATAACTAAATACAAGAAGCAATCAAAGAAAGGGAAATCTCATTCCAAATGTGACAAAATACATAAAATGTCTCAGGATCAATGTACAAAAAAACCACGCAAAAGACTTGTTTAGATTCAATTGAAGAATTCCCTAAAGAAACAGAGAACAATTTAAATAGCTGAAGTAATATTCATTGTATTCATAGTTATGCCATGTCAATATGATAAAATTGACAATATTATCAAAATTGACTTAGATGTCTAGTGCTATGCCAATCAAATTACTTCTCATAGCTATGGTTAGGAGATGTTTTCTTAACCAAATGAGAGATAGAGGCCATTACCAAAATTAAAAGAAATAGAGAACTCTGATTACTTGAAATTTAAGAGCAAATTTTAGGCAAAATTAATGCACCAAGTATAAGAAAGGAAGTAATCAAATGGGGAAAGAAAATTTTTTCTATCAAATTTCTTTAAAGATATGGTAAGAGGGTGAGGGGGAGAGACAGAGACGGATAGACAGACAGAGAGAAATGGATACATAGAAAGACAGATGGATGGGTGTCTAATGTTATGCTATCTATCTATAGATAGTATAGGAATAAGAACAATGTAAATAGCTTATGAATAACTATAATGTAAATGACAAGGAAAGCTACACACCAAATAATAAAAAAGGGCATGTAACAAAATTATAAAAACAAAGAAGTACTGAAATTAAGAGATATGTGAGAATAGAAAACCACTCATTCATGGAGGTAGGAAGTCAACAGCTGCTGTTCAGTGAACATGTTTTCAGACTTTTAGCTGACAATCTTTCTGATTTCATTTTCTTTTTTTTTTCTTAAAGATCATTTGCAATAAGGGATCTCTCTCTGAGACAGGAAAATGAAGGAATATTTGGGATAACTATGATGATGATGCCAAAAAAAAAAAACAGAAAACATCAATAAAATTTTATTTAAAAAGAAAAAAAAGTAAACTAAATAACATATGTTACCATCATAAAAAAATATGTTAAACTGCTTAAGAGTAACATTTCATTCTGTTTTGAATTGTACATGATTGGAGACTTAATTAAGGTGTTTCTTTTCTTTCTTTTCTTTTCTTTATGAGGGAGGCATTTAACTGATGTGTCAATATATTTATCAAGGGTAGCTAGGTGGCACAGTGAATAAAGCACTGGTCCTCAGACACTTGACACTTACTAGCTCTGTGACTTTGGGCAAGTCACTCTACCCCAATTGCCCTGCCTTCACCCCTCTAAAAATGTTTTTTAAAATATTTATGAATGAAAATTAAGCTGTTAAAAGAACGCCAGAATCAGATGCAAGTTTGGTTTATACCATGACTTTAGTTGTGAAGAACAAGTCACTAAAAATTCTTTGAGCCTCAGTTTCCTCACAAGTAAAATTATACTATCCACAGTATCTTCCTTATAAGGTTACGATCATGAATGTATTATTATATTTTAACAAGTTTTAAAGTTATATTATATAAATGTCAACTGTGTTCATGATTTTCATGCACTTCTCATAAGATAATTACTTCCTTTCACGTAAAGGTAGGTTCCAGAGAGAACATATTAATTTTGTTATATTTGTTAATTATTTGTAGTAATTTACACTTTTATTTATAGTTTCACAAGTGAAAGAAATTAAAAGGATCTTGTACTTCAGATTTGAAGATAACCCTGCTGATCTACAGAGTAAGGGATATGTGTTTTCACAATTTTTTTTTTATATTGAGGCAATGTCCCTTCACATTTTTCTTAAAAATTGAAAATGTGACTCTATTAACAATATACAAATAACAAAAAGAGGGATTATATATGACATTGTTTAATTTTATTATTTATAGTATATTTTCTTAAACATACGTTCCATCCAACATACTAGTAACAAAACTGGTCTTTCAAAGAATGTTCCAAATGCTTAATAATATAAGGAATGCAAGCCAGAACAACTAAAGTTCCACCTCACACTCATAAAATTGACAAAAATAACAAAAGCTGGCAATGTTCCCTGTTGGCAGAGTTATAGAAAGATGAACATACAGATTAATATATTTTGAATGGTATTGGGAATTGGTTCTGTGATTTTGGGGGGAAGAGGTCATTTGGAATTAAGTTAAAAAGTAATAAAAATAGTCATATTCTTTTATGCAGAGATTCTAACACTGGAGAGTGCAAAGATTTTGGGGAGAAAACTAGACGCTCATCAAATAGGAAAAGAGCTATAAATGAGAACGATATATAAATGCAATGCAAATTAACTGTTTGAAAAGATTGTGAACATGATAATGTAGGGTAACATAAATTCATAAAACTAAACTAAGAAGATCCAGCAAAATATGTACAATAGCTGCAACACTATAAATGAAAATTGAATGCTTCCAAGTAGTAATGACCAAACTTGATCTCATAGAAAACATGAAAAAATACCTCTATCATTTTTTTTTGCACAGTTGGGGGAGGATAGAGGTTGAGATCCTCACAAAGTGTCAGCGTTTTATTTGCATTTTTTTTACTAAATTATTTTTTCTCACGTTTTTATTCTTTGCCATAAATATGTCTCTCAGGGATATATCCAAGGAGTAAACCCTGGAAAAGAGTACTCTTACAACTGTCCAAGAAAAATGTCAGAGGAGGAAAAAATATTCTGATGATAGAACTGGAAAAGGGCTTAGAAGAAATGAATAAAGAGATAAAAATGGAATAGGTAAGAAAGAAGAAATAACAATAATCAATATCTCAGAAAAAGTGGTGAGAAGTCTTATCCAAAATTAAATTCACTGAAAATTAAAATAGGCCAAAAAGAAAACAATGACTAATTGGGATAATTTAAAACAGTAAAACAAAGTCAAAAACTGTTTTTTAAATAAAAGAAATTGTTTATAGATAGATAGATAGATAGACAGATAGATGTATATATATACACACATATATATATAAATATACACATACACATATATACACATATAGAATATATATACACACATATTTTACATATATATGTAATAGGAAGGAAAGGAGGCAGAAATAGATATAAATCAGTATCTCGCATAATACAGGTAGGCAGATGAAACGAAGAGTATTTTAACGTGAAGGAAATGGTAATGGGAACAAAAATATGAAATACTTCCTTCTATACCAGACAAAGGAGGTCTGGAATAAATTACATATATACATGCACATAAAGGTCATTTATAAAAATACAATAAACTCACAAAGGGAGTAGGAGGGAAGAGGAACACGAGAGGGGAACAACAGACACGCAGGGTGGAAGATCATGATAGATAATGAATATCCATAGGAAAAACAATCTCCATCGTGGAGGAAGAAGCATGAATTGATTACTGAATGGAGAAAAAAGGATAAAAAGTAAAAGACTGCAATGAGGCACAGGAAAAGGGAAGAAAAGAGGGACAAAAAAGGAGAAAAAGATGACTTCTTTTATAGATCACAATTGTTAGCCAAACTCCCTCTTTTTATGATTTGTACTACAATCTGTAATGAAGAGTCAGAGAAAAAAAGAGATGAAAAGAAACTATAAGAGAATAGGTTAGAAGTAAATGCACAATTAATAACCAAAATAATAAATAGGAATACCTTGATGCACTAATAATATAGAAGAAGATAGCAGAATGAAATAGAAAGGAGAATCGAAAAATATGATGTTTGCAAAAAAAAAAACAATTGCACTTGTAACATAGAGCTACCACTGATATTATTGAAGAACAGAACACTCAATACCAAGAAAGCAGTCCAGGGGGGCGGAGCCAAGAGGCAGCATAGGAGCAACAAGTACCGCAGCCCCCACATAGCCACCTCAAATACCCATAAAA
>JAQQSU010006684.1:0-13443 GCA_028627135.1 Pseudochirops cupreus | reverse complement strand
CCAACAATTTTTAAATTGTCCCTCCTGGATCTATTTTCCAGGTCAGTGATTTTTTCAATGAGATATTTCACATTGCCTTCAATTTTTTCATTTGTTTGGATCTGTTTAATGGTATCTTGATTTCTCATGAAGTCATTTACTTCCATTTGCTCCACTCTAATTCTGAAAGAATTATTCTCTTCAGAAAGCTTTTGAGATTCTTTTTCCATCTGGCAAATTTGACTTTTTAAGGCATTCTTCTCCTTATTGGCTTTTTGGGCCTCTTTTGCCATTTGAGTTAGTCTATTTTTTAAGGTGTTATTTTCTTCAGTCAGGTTGTTGATTCTCTTTTCATGATTTTCTTGCATCATTCTCATTTCCCTCCCCAATTTTTCCTTCACTTCTCTTATTTGTTTTCCAAAATCCTTCTTAAGCTCTTCTATGGCTTGTAATCAGTCTACATTTTTCTTGGAAACTTTTGGTGTGGGAGTTCTGACTGTGTTGTCTCCTCCCATTCCACGCTTTGATCCTTTTTGTCCCCAAAAAAGGAATCTAAAGTTGGATTGCTGAGCTTTCTTTGCTTCCTTTGCCTGCTCATGTTGCCAGTCAGTTACTTGACTTTTGGGCTCAGTAGAACTCTGCTTTCAGAGGGGAGAGCTCTGTCCCATATCACTGGGGTTTTCACAGCTGCTAGAGCTATTAGGAGGCCACCATCTCTGCAGCCCCCACCAGCTTTGGTTCACTGAAAACGCACCTCAGGACCACCACCCAAGACTGCAATCCTGATCAAAGCAGCTCAAGGCAAGAGCACTTAGCCTCTGAATGATTGCTTGGCCCCCCTGCAATCTGCAAGCCATGAGCTCTGAAGCAGACATGTGGAAGTGACTGCAGAGCTGCCTCTTCAGATTGTTTCTAGCTTTGGAGGCAGTTGGCTGGACCCTCTCCCCCAAATTTAGCCAACCTCCACTGACCTTTTCCCTTTGTCCTTGGCTCTTATGGGTTGGTAATTCTAGAAACCACCACAGTTGCTAGTGATCAGCTCTCCTGAAAGCTCCAGCTAGGGCTTCTCCTGAGGATAAAACTGCATGGAGCTGGGCTCTGCTCCCAGCCTGCTGCAATGAGTCCTTTCTATCTTTCTGCACCTTCAGCAGGAGCTTTGTTTCTCTATCATTTTATGAACTCTGGAGTTCTAAAATTTGTTTAGAGTCATATTTTATAGGTATTCGAGGTGGTTACGGTGGGAGCCATGGAGTTCTTCTGCTTTTACACAGCAACCTTAACTTCGCCCCCCCCCCATGTGATATGTTGACAATAATTGAAATATGTTTTTTTTTAATACTAGAAACGTCAAAATGAGGATTCAAATTGAGATCTTCTCATCTCAAGTCCAGATATGTTTGTTACGTGTAATGATTTCAAAGGTGTATCCCAGGGAGACAGAATCAGGGTTCATTTGAGACTTGTTCTCATGGTCACTACCATATGGCACTCTAGAATGAATAGGAGCTCTGGAGTCAGAAGACTGAGTTCAATTTCTAGCTTTGTCACTTTTCTAAGTGTGACCTTGGGCAAATCATTTAACATCTCTGAGTCTTGGATTGCAAAACAGGAGATTCAAAGGGACCTCTAAGATCTCTTTTGTCTCTATGTATGGGGTATGTATATTTGTCTGTACTCTACATTCTTGAAATACAGAAATATGCCTCAGAATCTGATTCTCTCTACATAAGATTATGAAATCCACCTCACATCATTTTCCAGCCAAAATATTTTTTCTAACCTTGGTAATTATAAAGTCTTCCTTTCAGTGTTTCTTTTCATCTACCACCCATAGCAGTGACCCTTCAATATGCCATCTGTATATATCAGCAAAAGAGAAGCATAAGATGAGGAGATGAAAAGCACCAGAAAGTGATCCCTAAGCCACAATTTAGATGCTACTAACTAGGCTAAGAAACAAGTATCTTACACATTTCCCTTTCTATTCTTCTTAAAGGGTACAGCCATACTAGACTACCTCATACAGAACTCAGTGACTCATTTTTTTTTCTAGAAGTTTTCTGACCTTGAGAAGCAGCCTAGAGGATTTTAGTGTATGGTACTGTCTCTTTAAGACCTTTTCATATGAAACAGTTTGTGCTAAAAAGCAGCAGGAAAAAAAAAGAACTTTTGTGTAAAAGAAAAGAGGGAAATAAGTCCATAAAGAATGTAAAGATATTGCTACTGTTATAGGTGAACATTTTGATGCCTGAAGGGATGAAAAGAATTTTGGTTTAATAAAAACAGCTAAAATATATCTTTGAAGAAATAAAGCTTTCAGATTTGACTTGAGCGTTTTTTGACAGAAAGTGGACTGTGGCACGAATATAAAAACTGAAATCACCTTGTAAAAGATGTAGGATAATTAATTATTTGTACATGAAAAATTTGATGTTTTAAAAGAACAGAGAAAGAACTTTTATTTATTAAATACTAAAAAATATAAGTACATGAACAGGCAGTTTCATGGATACAGAATTAGATGCTGGTCTGTGTTGAGATCTTTAGAATTACAATGCACTATAGTCCCTCAGTTTATTTACATATAACTATTTTATTACTTAAGAGAATTAAACTTTAAAATAAAAAATCACATAAATATTTGTAGGCTGAAATACTAATAAGCTATGTTATTTCTTGGGGGAAATTCGGTGAGTTTTTATCTTTTAAATAAAAAGTGAGTCATTGAGAGTCAGGAAGCTCTGATTTAAAATTTAGGAGTGGATGAGAGATAGGAAAAGGAGTTTGAGACTGAAGAACATAACCAAAAACAACTTTGTTAGAGTTGTTTGAAAAGATCAATAGCAGGAACAGTCAGTTGACTAGAATAATTTTGAAATGCTTGAGATTTCTGACCAGTCTAATAACTAGTCTTAAGTCTAAGGGACTACCACTGTTATATACAAACAGTTTGATGCCTGAAACAAGAGGAAATGAATTTTGGTTAACAATAACTGCCAAAATATATGTATGAAGAAATACAGTTTTCAGATAATATATGCATTATTCAAAACAGTATGTACATTATTTACAAAAAAAAGAAGGGGGGAATCACATTAAAACTTTCTCTGCATGAAAGAATGTGGATGAGAAAACTTGGTGGACAGTACTAGGCTAGACTGGTAAATAAGAAAGTACAAAACAATTCTACTGGAGCTACTAAAAAAAAAAAAAGACTAACTTGAACTTGGTAAGGCAGGAGCTCAGGGACCAGAAGACTAGAGGAAGGCATGAGACACAGAGCAATCATCATGAAAAAAATCCACAAGATGCTCCCAAAGCCAAACTACAGAGTTTGATTACCCTGTAAGTGGTCTGGATGGAGTTGAACAACCCAAAGAAAATAAATCTAGTTTTAAATGGAGCTTCATGATTTATAACATATCTGAACTTAAAAGTCATTTTCTAATCAGCTTTTCCCAATGCACCCCCATCCATCCAAGATGTATATTGTCCAGTTTGCTCATTCAATGCCCAGGTCATGGAAGAATTAGGTCTTAGCACTACTGGTATGTACAAGCAAAATCATATATCCCTATACTTTCATGATTCTCTTCTTTCCTTTCTAGGGCAAGCTCTGGAACCCAGACCCAAGGAAAATATCAGTACCAGTTTAGGTTTTTAAAAATATTGATGTTCCTAAAGAATGCTACCCATGTCTTGACAGAGAGGTGATTCATGTTGAGACCTTTAAGAAATATAGAATTTGACTTTTAAGTCAAAATTGTCATAAAAATTTCCAACTAGGAAAAAATGAAAGTCCATTTTATAGAAATAAGTTATTAAAACAAATTTGTTATTTGTATAACAATCTTTAAGTTTTAGGAATGTCCAGGGTTGCCAGTCAAATGTGATGCTAACTTCTATTTCCTAGATTTAATTGGATTGTCTATTGCTAAAAGTATATGCTGTCTGAGACTGAAGTACAATTAGTAGTATATCCACATTTCAGATTGCTTATTTTTGGTTTTGTTTGTGGAAAATTTTAAGTCTTAAACTCATTTCCCCTGTTACTCCATATTCTTCAGCTCTTGCCAAATACACATACATGTGTTTTTCTAGCATGTACACTGTGAATTTAATTAACTTCAATATTAGACTGAGCAACGCATAATTACAAAGGTAAATTTAGTGCTCCCCTGAAAGTACATTTCAAAGACTGGTGCAGTAATATCCCTTCTAATGAAGAAGATACATTCCAGCAACACGTGTTTTGGAGTCAAAAACTTAATTAGTTGAGGTAAAACTATATAAGAAACAGATATGCACTCCAAATGTGGATTCCTTCCTCTTGAACTCCTCTCCTCACTCCATGCCACAAGGGTACTCTCCTCCTTCCTCTCCTTCAGGGACAGCAAGCAGAATGTGGAAGCTACCCAAAGGATCGGCTTCAGCTATGACACTCCCAGATGACTTGGTTCTTTTGACTGAAAGCAGAGAAAAAGCTGAACTCTGTCCCACCAACAGAGGCCTGTCCTTAAGACATCACTACTGTTACCTTTTCAGTCACTTCTGTAGCAGAACATACCCCATTCTGAATAATCCCAACCAGCTTTTTTAAAAGGACCTTCCTTCTCTTGAGAGAATCTCTTGGAATTACTCTGCTTGAAATTCTCCCTCCACAATCTTCACCTTCTGCTTATCAACCAAAACCCAACTCAAACGCTATTTTTTCCTTCCTCACTTCTCCCTTCCCAGTTTGTTTGGGTTCCTCACCTCCCACCTCCCTAAATCCCATTCTGCACTCTTGTAGCATCATTTGCCCCTCCCTAGTGGTACTTATAGCCTACTCTCTACTATAAAGGTTAACATCCATGTCTTGTTTCTCTGTAAATACTCTAAGTTCCTTGAGCCAGGGACTACATAATTTTAGAGCATACAACCTGTCATAAAGAGTAGCCCCTTAACAAATATTAGATTAATTCTCCTCAAATGGATATCTTACCATGTTATTCAACTACTTAATAAATTCAAGTAGCTTCCTGTCACTTTCAAGATCAAATATAAATGCCTCTGTTTGCTATTTAAATCCCTTCATAATCAAGTCTCAATTCTAAACTTATTGCCCATTACTCTCCTCCAAGCACAATATGGCCTGGCCAAACCAGCCTTTTTTTTTTTTTTTTGCATTTTGGAGGAGAGAAGGTAAGGCAGTTGGGGTTAAGTGACTTGCCCAAGATCACATGGCTAGTTTTGTGTTAAGTGTCTGAGGCCAAATTTGAACTCAGGTCCTCCTGACTCCAGGGCCAGTGCTCTATTAACTGTGCCACCTAGCTGCCCCCAAACCAGCCTTCTTGCTATTCCTTATACATGTCTCTCCATCTTCCATCATTTAGGGATATACTCCCATTTTGCTTCCATCTTTCTAAGTCTCTAATTTCCTTATCTTCCCACCTATGAGTGTCTCTTCTCCCCCAAGTCACTTTGTATCTATTTTTCATCCATTTTTTATAAACATACTTTCCATGTCTTCCTTAGGTAGATTGTATGTAAGGGCATGGACTCTAGTATAGTGACTAGCAGAGGGTAGATGTTTTACAAATACTTGCTTGCTTGATTAACAAATGAAGATATATTCATTCATAGGACATTAGAAGGAACCTTAAAGAAAACCCAGTTTAACCATTATCTCAATAAGAATCCCTTATCTATCACTCCTAACAAATTATTGGCAGTGAGTCTAACCCCAATACTCCCTTAGTTTAGGTTCAGTGTTGGGATAAAATGAAATACTGTCTCATCAAATAATTAACAAAAGGAGGTTTACTTTGCAAGGATGCACCACAAGGATGTGGGGACATCTCTGGACATGGCCCCCTCCATTTCCTCATGGAAACTCATCTGGTCCTTAGAGCAGAGTACAGTGGTCATCAGGGAAGGTATGGAATTGGTGTGGTCTTCAGAAATCTATCCAGTCTGAAAGACTGGGCTCCAAGTAGGTGGGTCTTTTTATGTTCCTAGCTGGTCAGGAGGCTATGTTAAAGGAGACAGGGGCCAATCAAGTGCCAGGGATTACTTTGTTACCTATTAGGGAACGTTAATCCCTGACACAGGAGGGAAGGAGAGAAATGTGAGCCTTACCTATGTTGTAGGGAAATGGGGATAGATATTAGGCCTATGATGCAAGTGGTGATCCTTTAGAACCAACCTTACTCTATATTCATACAATTACTGAATCAGAAAGGACCTCAGAGTTCACCTAACTCAAACTATTTTATTACCTCCAGACCCAAGCTACCATGAACACTTTGTATAGAGCCATTTACCTTTGGGTCTTAAATATTATTCTCTTTAGGAAAGAGAGAAAGGATACTATTTCTTACTGTTACAGATAAATTCATACTTTAAATAGTTAGCAGGAAGTAGCCTTCTTGGAGAAAAAAGTATGCTATCTATTCATCTCATTCTCAGAACTTTTAACACTCTATCCTGTTACTCACCTGGATGCAGCTATGCTTTCTATTTTTCTCCTTTGACTTTTTAAACAAAGGGACTTAATGCCTGCAACCTATAACCAATTTCTTACAACACAACTGAGTAAGCTGACTTGAGGTTATTTATCTGTTCCTCCTAATTATCCATGCTACTACTCATCTCCAATACTACATAATGACAAAGCCTAGATTGCATTGCTGTTTGAAGGATTCATTCCCCCTAGTTTTGTTCTGTTCTTTGGAAATAATTGATATCCACATATTACTGGTTTTTCAGATGAATATGAACCCACAGAGGCTGAAAATTACTTTGACCAGGGGAAAGAAAAAGTGACAAGTGAGACTTGAGTAATTTTTGACACTTTCCTCTATGAATAAAATGCAGTCTTCTGTGCAAACACTGAAAGGTAGTGTATTTGAGTTTCCCAAAAGAAACAGCTAATGCTTTCATCAGGATTAGTACAGAAAAAGGCAGATTTATCCTTACAAAGAACAAGGCTGGTGATGAAATGGAGGCCAACATCTCAAACATGGACTATTTTCAGAGTCATTCTTGTCTCTTTGTAGATCTAAGCCCCTAAAGCCTTGCAATTGAGATCAAGAGATTACACCTATATGCCATTTAACCTTGGCAAGCAATGGTCACTCCTATGCCCCTCCTTCACAGAACTGGACAGCTGGGGGTGGACGAGTGTGCTATTAATAAAGTAGGCTACTGTACCAAATCCTATCTCAGCAGGGGAGATCATATATTGGTTCCCAACCACCCCCCAATCCATTCACCTGGTAATATTTGACACACGGCTTCCTGCTGGGACTAGAGCAATGATACTGTCTGTTAGGAGACTAACAGACATTCCTATAGTATTTCTGTCTTTGGGATTAAGAGTATCTTTGTCAAAGATTTCCTGTTGCCCTCAGGAATACAAGATTAGGCACAAAGACAATATAATGAAATCATGAAATACTGTCTAATTTAATATCCTTTCTCCTTGGACCTCACATAAATCCTTTCCTTTTACCTCTGTTTGTCATTTGTGTTTGTGTCCTAGATCTAGAAGAGACTTAGTAGTCATCTAATACAATCCCTCTCCCCTTCCTCCCCTTCATTTTACAAATGAAGAAACTGAGACATATAGAGGCTAAGTAACTAATTTAAGGTTACAAGACATAATGGCAAAGCCAGAATTAGAATTGAGGTCCATTGGTCCATGGTACTAAGCTCTAGGACAGGTACTGTGAATTATTTATTTGATATCCTTCAACAGCAAACACAGAGCTCTGTACCTTGTAAGCCCTTGTTTACTAAATTGTTTCACTGAACAAGAATAGGATTAGGATAGGACCCGTGATTTCATTGGCATAAGACCCTCCTAGATGAGTACTCTCTCTACCAGTGAAGGGTAACACCGAGGTTAAACAACTTACCCAGGGTCACTTAGCCAGTAAATGTCAGAACAGGACTTGACTTCAGATATTCCTGGTTCCAAGGCTAGCTTTCTCTCCACAATAGGAGGCTACCTCCCAAATGAATAAGCATCTCTATGAATTCAGATTACACAGTTACTTGGAGAATGGACAAACTGACATGTAACTGAGCCTGCCTGGAGCAATGAAGAAGACACTTTCGCTTCCAGCAATTAGAGCAGTGCTCATAAACCCCAGTGTTACAACTCCCCAAGCTGTCTCCCGTTATCTGGGAAGGGTACTAGCATTATTAAATCCAATTACTTTTATTCACTTGAATTTTTTTTAATGTGCAGCACTTTATGGGGTATGCAGAGAAAGAGAAGAATGTGTCACAAAGTCAAACAACAGGATGTCAACTTGAGAAGGCTGGGAACCTCTGAATTCAAATTATATTCATCTTCACTAAACATTGGAGTGCAGAAGGGAAGAATGAGTATTTTATTCTCATTTCTTAGAAACAGTAAAAAAAATAATGCCTTTATATTACCCAGCATATTCCAATTTCATTTTTAGAAAAAGACCAAGTCTTGTTCAGCTGTGTCACAAGCATCTGAACTACTAATGGCTCCCCTAACATGAAAGGCAAAAATGCTGTTCATTCTTCTAGCTTCAAAAGTATTAGCAGTGTGAAACCAAAGGAGCAAAGAAGTTACATTGAGAACTTGACAAGTATTTCTATAAATGTGTTATTCATGAAGTTATACCTTTCAAGGGAAGTTAAATTGCATTTTCATTCACAGGGATCCACTTAGCTCTTTTAATTCTAAAAGTTATGGGCAAAGTAAAAAGATGACTTAAATGATACTGTGCAATCAATGCCTCTGAAAAATACTTAGATACAGCTAAACAATAAAATAATACGCAAACATAAGCCACTAAGTGGGGATATAATTTGTGAAAGTGTATAACACAATTACTTTCCCCCATCACCACCCACCCGCAATTTTGGGAGAGGAGAACAATGCAAAGAATATATTCATTCACGGGGAAATTACTATTGAAATTGACATAGAATGCTAAATGCCTAAGTAATATGATTAATTAATGTTATTTTCCTACTGTTTAACTATCTTTGTATCACTGGTATAAATGCCACTTGGTTATAATGAAAGATTTCTTGGTTAAATTGCTGTATTCTGTTTGACACTATTTTGTTTAATTTTTTTTCCAGTCAATTTTAATTAAGGGCATCAGCCTATAGTGTTCTTTCTGTGTTTTATCTTTCCCTGGTTTAGGTATTAGGAGTATTTTTGTCTCATAAAAAGATTCTTGTAGGATTCTTTCTTTCTCAAATTTTGAGAATAATTTGTGAAGTAATTGAACTAATTGTTCTCTAAAATTTTGATAGAATTATTCTGTAAATCCCTCAGGACCAGGAGTTTTTTTTCTTTGCTCGTTCCTTTATAATTAGATCTATTTTCTTTTCTAAGATTGGGTTATTTAGGATCTCTATCTGGTCTTCAATAGTTTGGATATTTTACATTTTTGAAGAGTTTTTAAAAATTCTTTTTGAGTGTGTTCTTAGTTTTATTAGCACATAACAGGGCATAATATGTTCTGATTCTTCTCTTCTTTCTGGTTTTGTTATTTTACCTTGCTCATTTACTATTTTATTGATTGGATTTTCTGATCTCTCCTTTTTAAATCGGATTAGCTAAGGGTTTACCAATCTTTTTCTTGGTTTTTAAATTTTATTTTTCATTTTCAACATTCACTTTTATAAGATTTTTGAATTCCAAATTTTTCCTTCTCCCTTCCCTCCCTCCTCCCCAAGATGGCATGCAATACGATATAAGCTAGACTTGTGCAATCATATTAAACACATTTCCAAAATTAGTCTTATTCTGAAAGAAGAATCAGAATCAAAAGGGAAAAAGGTTTATCAATCTTAATAGTCTTTTCAAAGAACCAGTTCTTAGTGTTATTTATTGATTCTATTTTTTTGTTTCTAACTTATCTATTTCCCCTCTATTAATATGAAATTCTTTTGAGTTTATTTTAGTTTTATTTATTTATTGACTTTGTAATTTTTTAAGGCATCTTTAATCCTCTCTTTTTCTATTTTGTTAATGAATGTTTTTAAGAATATTTCTTTGAGTTCAGTATGTTTTACTTGCATAATGAGCATATTTTCTTTTAAGGTTATTGGTTTTCCACTCCTCTCCTTTATTTTGTTCTTCACTTCTGTTTATTTGCATTCCCAATCAGTTGTCCTCCCCTGTGTTTCTTGCAAGCACATGTGTCCAATCTTTAGGTCAGCTAATGCAGTATGAGAGGTCAGGGAGAGGTGCTAAATGAACTCAATTCATGTAGTAGTCAAATCATGTGTTTAGTTTTTTAAAACTTCTTATGGATTCTAATTGTTCTAGACCAGGGAGACAGCTGAAATTGCTTTATCTTTAGTCCATAATTTCTGTTTTGAAGAGGTTTGAGAGGTGCTGGAGATGAGATAAAATGTATAATCCTCTATCTTGTTGCTCCTAAGTGACTAAGTAAGCAAAGAAACAGAATGTTGCTTGACTAACATGAACTATAAAAGCCTTTGGAGAATGTCCTTAAAGAGACTGTCATATAATAGCAGCAACACACCCAAAATTTAATCTTCACGATATTTGTTGAGATGTGCCTTGTTTTTAGTTAGAGAGTTGATCTAAAACATGGATGATTCTATGTACATTTTTAAAAGATGTCAAGTTCTCAAATTCTTTATTTTTTCAATTAACTAACATTTAGTTTATTTTAAAAATATTTATTTTCACAAATTTATTATCTCTTTTTACTATTGGACCACCCAGTTCAACAACAGCAACAAGAACCCAAACCCTTATAATAAATACATACAATGCAGCAAAACAAATTCCCATATTGGCCATGTCCATTCTTCAGTTTAAGTCCATTTGGCCAGAAATAAGTAGTGTGTTTTCATCTTCTGTCCTATGAACTTAAGGTTAATCACTGCATTGATAGGAGTTCCAAAGTCTTTTAGAATTATTTTTCTCTAGAAAGTTGTTGTCATTGTATAAATTGTTCTTCTAGTTTTGCCAACTTCATCCTGCATCAGTTCATAGAGATCTTCTCAGTTTCCACTGAAACTGTTCACTTTGTCATCTCTTATGATACAATAACATTCCATTACATACACATGCCATAAGTTATTTAATCATTCCCCACTAGGTGGGAGTCATAAACTTTTTCATAGATATGAAAAGTAATTTCTTTTTTTTTTTTTACTATATTAATCTGCTTACAATGTTACCTTTTATGCCTAAATCATGTATCCATTTCAAGTTTATTTTGGTATATGGCAGGAAATGTTGACTAGTACCTAATTTCTGTCAAACTGTCTCCTAGTTTTCCCAGTTGTTTTGGTCAAATTATGAGTACATATATTTTTGCACCCTGATATATTGTCACTGTTTGTAAAGATTTTTTTTAATCAATTGAGAAGCCTGTAAATTCCTTTCTAATCCCATTCAATAATTGCCAAAGGTCTATCATTTCTAATTTTTCTAAGTCTTTAACTTCTTTCTTGTTTATATTTTGGTTAGATTTGCTTAGATCTGAGCTGGTCTATTGAGATCCCTGTCATTATAGTTCTATTATTTCTCCCTTCAATTCAATGAACTCCTACCTTATTTAGTATTTGGATGATAAGCATTTGACCTCATATGTGAAAAGGAGAGATTATGGGAAAATGGAAGGTACTCAATAAGGATTAAGAGATGTACTGTTCTACTAGATGATATAATGTTTTATTTTTCCAATTATATGTAAAAACAATATTTAACATTCATTTTAAAAAAAATTTTGAGTGCCAAATTCTCTTTCCCTTCTCCCCTCCCTGAAGCAGTATGCAATTTGATATGAAGTATACATACATAATAACATAAAATGTATTTGCACGTTAGTCATGTGAAATAAAACAAATTTTTAAAAAACAAAAAATAAGGAAAGTGAAAAATAGTATGCTTCAAACTGCATTAAGATCTCATCAGTTCTTTCTCTAAAGATGCATAGTATTTTTGATCATAAGTCCTTTGGAATTATCTTGGCTCATTGTATTGCTGAGACTAACTGTCATTCATAGTTGATTATCATGTTACTGTTATTGTGTACACTGTTCTCCTGGTTCTGCTCATGTCATTTTGCATTAGTTCATGGAAGTCTTTCCAGGTTTTTCTAAAGGAATCCTGCTTATCATTTCTTACACCAGAATAGTATACTATCACAATAATATGCCCCAACTTGTTTAACCATTCACCAACTGATGGGCATCCCCTCATTTTCCAATTCTTTTGCTACCACGAAAAGAGCTGCTAAAAATATTTTTGTTCAGTAAGGGCCTCCCAACCCCATTGTATTTTTATCCTTTGGGTTACAGACCCGGTAGTGGTATTGCTGGTTCAAAAGGTATGGCACAGTTTGATTGCCCTTTGGGCATAGTTCCAAACTACTCTTCAGAATAGCTGGATCAGTTCACAACTCCACCAAACAGTGCATTAATGTCTCAATTTTCCCACATCTCTTCCAATATTTATAATTTTCCTTTTCTGTCATATTAGTCAATTTGATAAGCATGAAGTAGTACCCCAGAGTTATTTTAATTAACATTTCTCTAATCAATAGTGATTTAGAGCATTTTTATAACTATAGATAGCTTTGATTTCTTTGTCTGAAAACTGCCTGTTCATATCCTTTGACCATTTATCAATTATGAAATGACTTGTATTCTTATAAATTTGACTCAATTCTATTTGAAAAATGGGGCCTTTATCAGAGATACTTACTGTAAAAAAAATTTCCCTAGTTTTCTGCTTTTCTTCTAATCTTTGTTGCATTGGTTTTATTTGTGCCAAACCCTTTTAATTTAATATAATCAAAATTATCCAATTTACATCTTGTAATACTCTGTATCTCTTGTTTGGTCCTAAATGTTTCTCTTATCCATAGATCTGACAGATAAACTATTCTGTGCTCCCCTAATTTTCTTATGTTATCATCCTTTATGTCCAAATCATTTATCCATTTTGTCCTTATCTTGGCATGTGGTATAAGATTTTGGTCTATACCTAATTTCTAGTATACTGTTTTCCATTTTTCCCAGTAGTTTTTGTCAAATGGTAAGTTCTTGTCCCAAAAGCTTGGGTTTTTGTGTTTATCAAATACTAGATTATTATGGTCTTTTAATTCTGTATATTACTTACTTAATCTCTTCCCCTGATCCACCACTCTATTTCCTAGCTGATACCAGATTGTTTTTGATAATAACTGATTTATAATATAGCTTGAGACCTAGTATGACTAGGCCACCTTCCTTCTTGTTTTTTTCACTGATTCCCTCAATGTTCTTGACCTTCTGTTCTTTGAGATGAATTGTTATTACTTTTTCTAGTTCTAGAAAACAATTTTGGGGTCATTTTAAAATATGGCATTGAATAAATAAATTAATTATATAGAATTGTCATTTTATTACATTGGCTCAACCTACCCATGAGCAATGAATATTTCTTCTTTTTTTTTT
>JAQQSU010006683.1:0-13444 GCA_028627135.1 Pseudochirops cupreus | reverse complement strand
GTTATATATTAAATTTTCTAATGTTGAAATCCTGTGATACTGCCCCTTCTCAGAGATATAAGGATATCCAAGACTATTATAAGGCACAGAGAAATAGTATCTTTCTTTACTTCTTTTACCAAAATGTTTCCTAAAATTTAGGATTTGAAGGAAAAAAAATCCTTATTTAAAGAAAGGAATATTTTTTAATATTATATATATATATTTTATATTTTTAGTTAAATGGAGTAAAAATTAAAACTTTCAGTTAGCTAAACAGGGAACATCAAATTTTAAAATTTAATTTAATTTTATATTATGTATTTAGATATCATATCATATATCATATCATATCATGTTATGTCATATCATGTTATGTCATATCATGTGTCATGTCATATCACACCATATGACATCATATCACATCATACCATATCATATCCTTCGTATCATATCATATCATTGTTGTATTATTGTTATACATCATAATGTATATTAAAATAATAATAAAATAAATAACAGGATTGACATTCAATAATGAAATAATAATCATATTGCAATAATACTGTATGAATTTGGACTAACACAGCTCAATCACCTACTATGTATTCCTGTTGCAATGGTTAGGTGAGTTATCTTTATTTCAGTAAAGAAAGTGTGTGGAAGGGACTTCTGATAGTTTGCTTAACATTATGATCTGTTCTAAAGCAGAGAGTTTGTTAGAGTTAATATATACACTTCCCACTTATTTGATCAAGAGGAAAGTACACAACAATTTACTCAGTGGAATTAAGAAACAATATACCAGCAAAGTAAAATATCTGGCAGCTTTATGAGTACATATGGTTTTATGACCATAGAGTTGAGTCAGGAAAGCCTGGGTTCAATATTTATATTATCTTGGCAAATTCTGTGAAAAGTTTTTTAAGCTCTCAGAAATCCAGGTGATTTTAAGACTATTAATTGTAGAACAAGTGGAAAACTGCATTTGTAGGTGAAATTTCCTTCCATAATGAAACAACAAATCTGATACAAAAATTAAATATTCTATTTTTGTTCCAGAAATTTTAAAGGATTTTTTAAAAAAGAGAAATCAGGAAAATTTGATTTTTATATACAATGGCGACATTTCAACTGTTGCATTATTGGTTGAGCCACCAAAACAATTGAATAAGTGTTTTATTTTTACCTCCTTTGCACATCTGCTTTCAGCCGTTATTTCTTACATCATGATGACACATTCATCTAGGTTTGCAATGAATCATGTTGCCACCCAGATGCTCTGGTCCTTTTAGTGAAGTATCTTCACTGGGGGAATACTTGTTGCCCTGAAATCATCCATCTATACTGGCTTTACATCACTATGTATCACTTTTTATCACTATAGCTGGCTCTCTGTTAACTGTCACCTGGAAATTATCTGAAAAACTAATTTCCACTAGTACATTATTGGCTGGGATAAATTCATGCATTGAATGTTCCAAGGATATTTACATTTAAACAGAGTGCAGCACATCACACAAAATTATCTAATATTACTGGGGGAATTTAATTTGACAGGTGGCTTTTTGGTGCCACTCAGGTCCCACTATAAAGTTATCTACTTATTAAGTCAAATTTAGAGAAGAATAAGATTCCTTAACATCTTACTGAAGACTTTTATAATTTCTTATTTTTATTTCCATAATTTATTATTTGAAGTGGAAAATAAGACTGCTAGTTTCCACAGAACATGAAAAATTGTCTTACTGGAAAATGCCCATCATATTTTGAACATATGGCAAAATGAAATAATAACAGTATTCAAAGTGATTAATTTGATAACAATTATAAAGCAAACTAATGGATTTGTTTTATTTTAAATGTTTATCAATAGTTTTTCTGTCTGCTAAATTTAAATGGGAAAAAGTTGAATATGTAGCAGCCTTTATGAGATAAGATAAATAAATCTATAAGGGCCAAAGCAATAACTCAATGGAATTACATTTATAATGTGCCTTATCAAATAATAGTTCTTTTAAATTCCAAGGAGTAAAGAATGGTGATAGCAGTATGTCTTAGAGAACAATCTTAAGTTTTCATTTTTTTTCAATTCCTCTGAGTTATGCTAACCAAAAAATGTAGATACCACTCTACATTACTTAAATATTAACAAAGTGATTGCTGAACATAGGAAATGATACTCATTTCAGCTCTTAGACTGATAAACAGCTCTATCAATCCAAATCCATTTCAGATTACACTAAAAAACATAACTACCAATTTTAAATGTTGTTTATATCATTTTCAAAGGCCAGTTTTGTGAATTATTTTATTTTATCCTCACAACCCAGTAAACTACATTCTTATTCAGGCTGAAATCTCGACTTCCTTAAAAATTTCCAAAATTGTCTTCCTCCCAAAACTCATTCTAATACTCGAATCTGCACACTGGAAAAAAAAAAAAAAACAACTCTGTCACTGTGGCTTTTACTTCTGAATTAATGGCCTTGCCCAGAATCTCCATTCAATAAATAATGCAAATCATCCATGTCCCAATTCCTCTTTAGGCTTCATGTTGAACCTTTTCTGCCATGACTCTGTGTGTGGGTATCTTCTCCCCACTGCAAAAAGATAAAAATTGATATCCCTTCTGATTTTTACTGTATTGATTTTACAATGTAATTGACCTTATTCCATATTTTGTCAAGTCATATTTTTGAATTCTAAAGTTAAGTGTAAGAATGCAGTTGTCTCCAAATCTAGTTTAAATGATTGAACAAGTTGTGGTATATGATTATGATGGTATACTACTGTGCTATAAGAAATGATGAGCTCAATGATTTTACAAAAAGCATGGAAAGACTTGCAGGAAATAATGAAGAGCAAAATGAGCAGAACCAAGAGAATACTGTATAGAGTAACAGCAGTGTTGTTTTAAGAATGACTTTGAGGGAATCAGTTATTTTATGTATTATAAATTCCCAACTTAGCTATATAGGACATATGAAGAAAGACACTATCTGCATTCAGAGAAGGAACTGATAAAAAAAGAAGATATAGAATAAATATATATGTATACATATATATATATGCATGTGTATATATATATACACATATATATGTATGTGTGTATATATATATATATATACATACATATATATATATGTCTATGACTGTGTTCACACATACACACACACACACACTTGTATTCATGTCTAATAGCAGTCACCTCTAGGGTGGGGAGAGGAAGAAAAAAAAAGAAAAAGAATATATGATGATTTTGTTGTATGTCTGTATGTTATATACTATGAAAATCTACCATTTGTAGATTTGCAGTTTCATGTATAATCATCTTTTCTGTAATAGGTTGTTGAAATGCTTTTTTTTATTCCATAAATTAAAAATAAAAGTTGTGGTTGAAAGAGATTGTTTTTATCATTTGTCCAGTTAGTCCCTGGGGAATCTACTTGTTATTTGTAAGCCCCAATCAGCTTAACTAGGTACCACTTCACAAAGGACCGGTTGTCTGCTCTTGCCTGTACTTATGCAATTAGAGGAGGTTTAATCTCCCGTAAGATAACAACTAACCTGGTTGTTCTGGTCTCCTAGCCAAGAAAATAAGAAGCCTATTAGTCTCATAGAACAATTAGATTTCCTTAATTGTCAGGGAGGAGTGTGATTAGCCATACCTGAAGGTCAACCCCTTTCCATAGTATAGCTAATTGCAATATTCCCCAGTCACCTAGGCACCCTTCTTTCTTGTGTGTCAATAAAGAGTGTCCACTCTGTTTACTGGAGTCACTGCCTTTATCAAGGTGGCTAGTTCTAACAGTAATGAGATCTAATTGTATTGCTAAACTAAGAGTTACTTACTACTTAGTTCAGATTAAGTCTCTGTTAAAGAAACAGAAGGTATGAATCTCTGTTGCTGATGTAACAGCAAGGGGTTGGCTGAAACAGGAAGGAAATCATGCCATCTGTATGTAAGGAAAAGCTCAGAGAGGGAGAGACAGATCTTCTTGGAGCAAACTCAGTGGAGGCAGAAGTTGGTCCCGCCAGGGAGGCTGAAGAGGAAAGTCCCTCTCACTCCCCTCCCAAGAGGATGATTTTGATTTTGAAAACCTGGATTGAGTGATTTTGATTCTGGGAACCAGATGAAACTTCTGTTGAGTCCAAGGGCCAGTTGGAGCTGCCAAAAGACTGAAGAAGCGTGACAGTGATGCTTGTACTTTGTACAAATTTGTTT
Organism: Pseudochirops cupreus; assembly: GCA_028627135.1. Classification (NCBI taxonomy): domain Eukaryota; kingdom Metazoa; phylum Chordata; class Mammalia; order Diprotodontia; family Pseudocheiridae; genus Pseudochirops; species Pseudochirops cupreus. The sequence continues at coordinate 9,237 of JAQQSU010006683.1, read as the reverse complement.
GTGGCTTTGTTGAACCTTGACTTCCCAGGAACAGAGACTGCAAAGAATTTAAGACTTTGTTTGTGGCTTTGTTAAGCCTTGACTTCCCAGGAACAGAGCCCATGAAGGATTTGGGGTACGCTGGACACTGTGAGCTTCAGCATAGAACAGAGACTGAACAGAGAACCGAACAAGGACCTGGGAACTGTCTGCCTTTGAACCCAGGTGACAGTTTGGTGAATCCAGGTAGGATCTGGGACTATGGAAGGGGATCCAGGGAATCTGAGAATCCACACTGAGTCAAGGTGAAAGAAGACTTTACTTGGATACTGTGTACAGACTGAGAAATAGCAAATTTACTAGTGACCTAGAGGTGGAGGGTCAATATATTTTCTGATGACTGAATGGTGAATGATGATGGATGATAGAATGATTGAATTGATTGAATGATTGATTGATTAAATGATTGTACTTAGTGATTATTTACTGAATAAGTGACTGACTGAGTTAACTTAGCATGCCCCATGAGGGGAGGCTTTGACTATTGTACTTTGTGTTCCTTGAGGAGGCAAATCTCCTTAAGGAAGATTGAATGATTGGGTTATTTAATGATTGTTCTTTGTTGAAAACTTTGTGACCACTGTGGTGGAAACTATGTGGCCATTTTCTGTGATAAGTTTTTGTGAATGCTATATTTTGAGTATCTGTGATAAATTGTTACATTGTGGATGCTGTACTTTGATTTACTGTGAATGTTTTTTCCTTTCATTTGTTATTGAATAGAGTGTTTACTACACTCTGTAACTGGAACCTTGAGACATGTTTACAGCAGCATTCCTCTGGAAAACTGCTCGTGATTGGCTTTACACTAGTGTGACCCACTTTGCTAACTTGCAGCATGTACCTCAGTTCATTTACTCATCAAACCACCCACTCCACTTTATATGTGGTCTTCCCTATTGGAATGTAAGCTCCATCGGGAGCAGAATCTACTTTTCTGCTTGTATTTCTTTCCTAGTACTTCTTACAAAGCCCGAACCATGGTAAGAGCTTACTAAATGTGGTGATGTGGTGGTGTTTTTTGTTTTTGTTTTGTTTTTGCCTTTACTGACTAACTGGAATAGAGAAAATATATTTTCTTAATTTTACTAATAATGAAAGAAAGGCTGATAGAGGTTATGAAGTATTGAAATTCATTCATCTGATCATTGGTTAAAGGTAAGCTTTGGACTCAAGTCATCTGACAATGTTTTTTCCTGTAAACCAGAAGTGGGAAACCTAGGGTGCTGAGGCCAAATGTGGCCCTGTAGGTCCTCACATGCAGCCTTTTGACTACGTCCAAGTTTTACAGAACAAATATTTTTGTTAGGGGGACTCATTCTGTGAAGTTTGGATTCAGTGGCGGACCTAAAGGGCCATATGTGCCCTTGAGGCTGTAGGTTCCCCATTCCTGCTAAACCATCAAATGGAATCAATTAGATTAGCACATAGTTGTAAATGTAGGTTCCACCAGCAGAATGTAAATTCCTTGAGAGAAGTTATTTATTTACTTTCAAGAAGTTTACTTTAAGTGCCTACTTGTGTTCCAGATTTTGTTTTTTATCTTTCTTTATCCCCTAGCATCTGTCACAGTCAATTAATAAATATTTATTACATTGAATTCAAGAAAAATATGTTAATGTTTTATTGCAACTTTTAATTAATAAATATAGATTATAACTTTTATCATTTGTAGTAATTTGAGTCATACTAAGTTTTCTACATGTGGCATCACTTACCCATCAGTATATGTATTGAAAATCCAAGTTCATTTGAATAGCCAACTCTTATTTTGTCAGTGTTGGCATATGTATTTCTAGATCTTTACAGAATCTTTTAAGTCCATTGGTGTTTTTGATGATGGACCAACTAAAGTCATGGTTCTTTCCATTTCCCTCTCACTGAGGTAAAACAGCCATCCTAGGGCTCCACATTTGCTTTCTAGAGATCAAAATTAAGTTAAATGTGTAGTATTATAAAAGAAGGAGGGTTGAAAAGAGAGAAGGAGGGATGGAGGGGAGGAGAGAAGCAAGTTTTGTTACCCTTTATTCTTCTCTGCACACTCTAAAATACATTGGCACTCATATCCTTGCTGTTTATCACACATGATGTTCCAAATGTGTTTCTTTTTTTTGTGATTAGCTCCAAATATAGGTAGACAGACATTCAGACAGACAGACAGATAGATAGATAGATAGATAGATAGATAGATAGAGATGTAGATGTAGATATAGGTTACAGATATGGATACAGATATAGATATACATAAATCTTATATGCATGAAGTTGTTTACATCTTGTCTTTCTTATTAGAATTGAGCACTTTTTCTCTATTGATTTTTGTTTCTTTGTATTTCCAATGTTTACTATGGTATCTGGTATACAGGGTAACTTAATAAATACATGTGGACTTGCTAGCAGCAACAATAACTTTAACAACACCACCGTACTATCACTTCAGAATCTGCCAAGAGCTTGTTTTATTTAATCCTCACATCAACTCATCTGACAGCCTTGTTATAAGAAAAGTGTTTTGTAACCTGTAAACCCCTATATCAACATAGATTAAGGCAGAATGTCCTAGGATTTGTAAGGGATCACAGAGGTCACTTACTCAAATTGTTTACCTAAACAGAAATTTTCTCTAGAAAATTCTTGATTAATGGTCATTCAGTCTTTCTTTGAAATCTCCAAAGATTATCCATTACGCACTGGAACAGCCCATTGCCATTTGGAGTGCCTCAAAATGTTTATAATATTGTTCCTTGCATCAAGTCTAAGTCAGTTGCTTCCATCCATTCTTGCTCATTGCAAACTTTTATATGCTCATTTTCTGAGAGTTTAAGAGAAATGATTTCTGGAACATATGAGAACTCTAGCCATGAATGATTTCTAATAAATCTTAACTCTCTACTTTCAGGCCTCTTATCTTTTTGCATACCCATCTTCTTACTTCTTTGAAGTAAACAACTTTGAAGAGCATTTTTTACTGTTTTCTTTTATTTCTTTCTTTTTCATTGATTCTTCTTCCTTCTTCCCTAGTAAATATCTTGCTGAGTATTTGTGTTTATATGCTGTAATTTATATATTATAATTTAAGCAGTCAGAGTGTGTGTTCTCTTAACCTTGTGATATGAGGAGGAATCTGAGAGATTAGGAATCAGTAGAAAATTGGGATTAGAATTTGTAACAATTAACCAGTCAGGTATTCTCTTTTCACCATATGTGAACACTTTTGTTTCTCTACTAGATATTTTTTGCCTGTCTTTGAGGCACTATTACATAATCACAGTTTACCTATGTCACGTAACTTCTTTGTCACAGAACAAGTCATTATTAGGGGGATTTATCACTCGAATATGCATGACTGTAATAGAAGTACAGATAAAATTGTTGATTTTTCAACTATTTGAAATTAAATGTATCATGTACTAGAGGACCGGAATTCTAACCTCAACAAATTTTAACAAATTCAATTTCATGTAACTAATTCTAAAATGACGTCTGTGTTCAAAACTCTACATTAGTCTTTGGATGTACAAAGACAAAAAAAAATTCTAACCTTAAATAACTTAAAACATAAAAAAGGAGGGGTCAATATTTTCACAGATAAACACAAAATATATATTAGTACAAGGTTTTACAATTGTGAGAGAGTAAAAGATGACAGTTTCAACAATGAGGAAGAGAAAGGACCTCAAGCAAGTAGTGACTTCTGAAATGTTTCCAAAGCACCCAGTGATTAAAGAGGAAAAGAGGATCAGGGTATTAAAAACATAAAGGACCACATTTGCAAAGTAAGGCAAGTGGGAGATAAAAACTCATTTTTAAAGATTAGCTAGTAGGTTAGTTAAACAGAAATGGAAGATATGTGAAGAGGAGTAATATTAAATTAACCTATAATGAATCAGGTTAGATACTGTTAGAATTAAGATTAGGAAATGGATATGGCACTGATACCTAAACAGGAAAAAGACAAAACAGAGTAAGAAAATTATAGACCAATTTCTCTAATGAATATAGATGGAAAATTTTTTAATAAAATATTAGCAAAAAGATTACTGCAACTTATCACAAAAATGATACACTTGGATCAAATCAGATTTATACCAGGAATGCATCGCTGGTTCAATATTAGGAAAACTATCAACATAATTGATCGTATCAACAATGAAACTGATAGAAACCATATGATTATCTCAATTCATGCAGAAAATGCTTTTGACAAAATATGACGCCCATTAATATTAAAAACAATCAAGAACCTTCCTCAAAATGATAAGTAGCATCTACCTAAAACCTTGGGAAGTATTATTTGTAATGGGGATAAGCTAGATGCATTTGCAATAAGATCAGGGGTGAAGCAAGGATGTCCATTATCACCACTGTTATTCAATATAGTACTAGAAATATTTGTTTTAACAATAAGAGAAGAAAAAGAAATTGAATAGGCAAAGAAGAAACTGTTTTCACTCTTTGAAGATATGATGGCATACTTAGGGAAGGCTAGAGAATTAAGTAAAAATGACTTGAAATAATAAACAACTTTAGCAAAGTTACAGGATGTAAAATAAACCCATGTAAATCATTGACATTTCTTTAGATTACTAATGAGGCCCAACAGCAAGAGACAGAAAGAGAAATTCCATTTAAACTTACTGTAGATATTATAAAGTACTTGGTAGTCTACCAGCCAAAATAAACCCAGGAGCTATATGACTACAACTACAAAATACTTTTGACAAAAATAAGTCAGATCTAAATAATGGAAAAAATCAGTTCTTAATGGGTAGGCCAAGCTAATATAATAAAAATGATAATTCTACCTAAATTAATTTACTTATTCGGTTCCATACCAATCAAACTACCAAAAATTATTTTGTAAAGCTGGAAAAAAAATAATATCTAAATTCTTCTGGAAAAACAAAAGGTCCAGAATGTCAAGGGTATTAATGAAAAGAAATGTTAGGGAACATAGCCTAGCCTTGCCAGATCTTAAATGGTATTATAAGGCAGTAATCATCAAAACTTTTTGGTACTAATTAGGAAATAGGGGATAGATCATTGGAATAGGTTAAGTATATAAGACATAATAGTCAATAATGATAGCAATCTACTGTTTTATAAACTTAAGGATCCCTGCTTCTGAAATAAGAACTCCATATTTGACAAAAACAGCTGTGAAAACTGCAAAATAGTATGACAGAAATTGGGCATAGACCAACATCTTGCATCATATACCAAAATGAAATCCAACTATATAGGTATAAAGGCTGATACTATAAGCAAATTAGGGGAGCAAGGCATAGTTTATCTGTCAGCTTTATGGAGAATTTATGATCAAAGAAGAGATAGATAACATTGTGAAATGTAAAATGTATAAATTTGATAACATTAATTGAAAACTTTTTGCACAAATAAAGCCAATGCAACCAAAATTAGGAGGGAAGCAGAAAACTGGGAAATAATTTTTAAACTAGTATCTCTAAATAAGGCCTCATTTCTAAAACACATAGAGAACTCAGTCAAATTTACAATAATACAAGTCATTCCCCAGTTGATAAATGGTCTGAACAGACAGGCTTCAGAGGAAGAAATTAAAATTATCTATAGTCTTATGAAAAACAAATGCTCTAAATCACTATTGATTACAGAGATACAAATCAAAACAGCTCTGAAGTACCATATTATACCTATCAGATTGGTTAACATAATAAAACAGGAAAATGATAAATATTGGTGAAAATGTGGAAAAGTTGGAATATTATTTTATTGTTGGTGGGGCTTTGAGCTGATCAAACCATTCTGGAGAGCAATTTCAATGTGGGGAAAAAAATCACAAATTTACAATAAATTATTAAATGTAAGATGTGTCATTAAAAAACAACAACAACAACAACATGAAAAGGATTTTTAAAAAAGTAGATTTCCAGAGGGTTTCTGAGCAATTTCTTTTGAAAAGGGGACAGTAGGCCATATAAGTTTGGGAACCTCTGGTTTAGATGTTAGACCTGGTACAGACATAGGGAAATAAGACAAATTGTAATGCATGTGTAGAAATAGTATTCTTTCAGAGGTAAGAGAAAATATGCCAGACATGACAACTTGTCAAAAGATAGAATTTCAACAGAGTAGAAAGCATGGAATGCAAGTTTTGAGAATGTATAATAATTCTGATAGTTAGTGGGTAAAAAGTCTACAATTTTTAATTACAAATTTTTTTACAATATTAAATTTTACAATTACAATTTTAATTATAATATTTAAAGAGACTCCTTTTAAAAAATATATGCAACTTATTTTAATTAAACAAATATTTATTAGATACTTAATGTGAGCATATCTCTGTGCAATGCTTTGAATGAGATTAAAAAATGGCAAAAGATTTGCACTTGACATCATGGAGCTTAAAGTCAAGTTGAGTCAAAGAATCTCAGCATTAGAAAGGGACTAAAAGGACATCTACTCCAAATTATTGTACATGAACAAAAATACATCCTATAATATCTCTAACATGTAGCCATCCCATTTAAGCTTGAAGATATCAAACAAAACATATTTCACTCCATTTGGAGATAGTCTATTCATTTTGGGGCCTTATTTTGAGCCTAAATTGCTTTTTTGAAACTTCTACATCTTGCTACTTGTTCTGCTTGTGAAGCCAAATAGACAAAATTATACCTCTTGCATTTTGCAGGATCATAGATTCACACATAAAATAATTTGAGAACTGGAAGGTATTGCATTGTTGAGCTACCTCAAGTTATAATTGAAAGTAATCACTACAATAATGTATCTATTCAAGTTGTCATCAAGCTTCTATTTGAAGATTTCTAATAATGGGGAATGTATCATCATTCAAGGCAACCCATTTCATTTTTAAAGTGTATGAGTTGCCAAGAACTTTTCTTTCTGGATATCCAAATGAAATGAATGATTTTCAGCTTCTATCCATTGTTTCCACTTCTACCTTCTGAGGTCAAAGAGAAAAAAAAATAATCTCTCATATGAGAGCCCTTCAGATAATTGAAGTCATCTTTAAGGTAACCTTTGCGTCTTCTCGTTCTCAGGCTCAATTTGTCCAATCCCTTTAACCTATCCTCAAATTACATGGTCTCATGAGCCTTCAAAATCCTGACTGTCCCTTTTGAATGAACTCCGCATTGCAAATGTGCATCCTAAAATGTCACCTAGAACTGACCAAAACACTTCAGACTTGTCTTGAACTAATCATAATATAAAGTGATCATCATCTCCCTTGTCATAGGCACTTTATTCTTTTAATGATAACTAAGAAGCACTGGGTTATACTGAGACTACATTCCACTGCAGACCCAAGATAAAGTGCTATCCAGTCAAATCTCCCACATTCTGTAATGTCAAATGAACTTTTAAAAGCAGAAACCCTTTGAAGTGAATCTGTAATTTACTGTTCATTTAAAAAAATAATATTGTATTAACAATCATTTTGTATCATTATGAAATATCAATTATGCAAATTATCATATATAGAGAAAATTTAAGTATGACTACATGTTATGTTTTTCTCTCTTCTTCTCAAAACTTGTCTTCTCCTATCATCCCATTTTCTCTGGAATGCCAAAATTAATCTTTCCAAATCTAATCTTATTCTTTTATCCTATCATTTTCTTCTCAACTTTCCAGTGTCACTGACAGTTTATCTACCTAATTGATTAATGTTTTCTTTAATAATAGCATTAAAGACCTTACCAAATGTTTGAACCAAATCCTTTTTAAAAATTTTAAGTATTTTTTTAGTTCTTCCAAAGATTACTTATTTCAAAGGCATAATAACAAGTGTGTGTGTGTGTGTGTGTGTGTGTGTGTGTGTGTATGTGTGGGTATAATAATTGCTCCATTAAAATATGGGTGTTATTTTCCCGCCCACTCACCAACACCATACCCCCTCAGTCTTTGGGGAAAGAATGAGAATAGGTTTATAGTTTAACTCAGTTCCTATACGAAATAGTCTCCTTCTGATAAGTTGTCAGGTCTGGCATAAAAGTAAAACCCTCCTTGGGCTTCAAGCCCTTGACTTCTCAGGATTTTCCTTCTGGGATAACTGACTGCAGCATCCCTCATAGGATTCAGGTTCCAAGACCACCCTTGGCTTGAACTTCCCAGTGAGTAGGGATTGCCACCTGCACCTGAAACTCATCAGGAAAAATTAAAGAAAAGAGAAACACCCCATGCCAAAAAAAAAAAAAGGAGGAAAGGGGGGTGGGGAACTATTTTCCTTTCCTGGTTTAGTTCATAGCACCAGGTTCTCTGGGTGAACTATAGGAAAAGAGAGCACGTGACAAGGGGTTTTGAATAATTTTATTCTTTCTAGATCCTTCTGATCTAGTAGTTTAGTCATCTTACAGAAAGGGGGGAATATACTTTTATATCCTTATTTATTAATGAAGCAAAGCTCATTCTTTGGTGTTTATAAACCATCCCTTGAACCCAGAATTTGTGCAAAGATGATAACATAGTGTAATGCCAAGCAAAGGCAACTTCCAAGGTTTGGATTACCAGCAAAGCAAACTCCATCTATTCAGCAAACATTCACAGAACAGAGAAAGTCAAAATACAGTGTAACTCATTCATTTAGCAAGTAAGTTCTCAATTCAATTGCGAAGTACCAAGGTCCAAGCATCCTACCCCTGGCCAATACATTAGTCAAAGCAGCCCCTCCTGGGCAATACATTCATTTAGTAAGTCAACAAAGTCTCTCCTCTCAAACGGAGATTAGTCTCCAGTCATAAACAAAGTACATTAATTTGGTCAATCACAGAGCACAAAGAGGCCAAAGGTTTCCCACCCCTGGACACTACTGAATTACAGTACCATCCATTAACACTAAGCACTTTCTCAAAAGGGGCAGGAGAGTACAAAAGGCCATCCACCCTTAAGTTACAATGAGATTAAGATATCATCTCAGCATTGAAAACCCAAGGAAAGGCCCTTCTTTCATCTTCACTCAAGGTAAGCCCTCAACAATCTCAGTTCCTGGGGAGACAAAGCTCAACAAAGCCATAGCCAGTGTCCTCATCAAGTCATTCTCTGCCTTTAGAACAGTCCCAGAACGCTGAAAACATCAGCACAGCCCTCTTCCAGGATTTCTGTATACATACCACAAGAAAATCCTCCTTCAGGGCTTCTGAACCAACAGCAAGGCCTTAGGACCTCTAAAACAGCAGCACTGTCCTTCGC
>JAQQSU010006682.1:0-13444 GCA_028627135.1 Pseudochirops cupreus | reverse complement strand
TACACACCTCAGCCAATCCCCTTCTTCCACATCAACAGGGGAGTTCATGCCTTCTCAACAGTGGGACAGAGTTTGCACCTTCCACACTTAGCACTTAGCACTACTAAGTGCTAAGTATCCTGATAAACTAATTACTATTACACCTGGCAGTTGTGGCTGCAGACCCCTACACACTTGGGAAACTTTTCAGTATAATTGCAGGTTGGGAATGAGGGAGCCTGCTCATAGAAAGAGAAGGGAAGATATGGGTGCCATATTGTGCGCCATACATATTCTAACTATAGATATAGATAGATATGTGTGTATGTGTACATTTAATCTTTCCCATTTGTCTCTGTATTCCTAATGCTTAGCTAAATGCCTGACACAAGAAATCGCTTAATAGATGTTTTCTAGTTGATTGATGGATATATCACATCAGTCAAGCTTTGACGGCCCAGCAAACTGAAGTGTCTAACTGAGCTCATTTATTTTATGTAACACAGGATTCAGAGCAACTTCCCTCCAGATGAGATGTTCCTTTGCCTTGATCTCTTCCAGGGCATGACAACCTTGCCTTAGGCTACATATCTTAACAGATGGTCAGCACCTGCTGTAGTAGCTGTCTCCAAGGTATGAAAACCATCCCATCTTGACTTCATTAGAAGATCAGCTTTCATCAATTATAAGTAATAGATGGAGTGAGGCAAAAGTCACTACTCAACTGCGTGCCAGCTCATTGTGGGCTTTAGACTGTGTAGCTGAAACTGGCTCCTCCTCACTCCCCTATTTCTATCTGTAGTATTGCAATTAGTCTTATCTCCTATGCTCACAACATCCACATTATCATGGACTCTTCCTTCTTATTCTCCTCTCACCCAATCAATTATCAGATCTTTGTTCATTCTACTTTGTACAACATCCAGTTCTTACCTCTGTACTCCCACTGTTACCACCTTTACACAGCCCTGATTTTCAGTGGCCTGGGCTATTGCACAAACCTACTAATAGAATTCCTCATCTCTACTTTCTCTCCATTTCAATTTATCCTGAAGAATAACTTTCCTTACATAGAGATCTAGTCATATTATTCCCGTGCTCAAAAATCTTCAGTTTCTCTCTGGATTGCTAACAAAGAAAGTTAAAACTCTCTTGCCTGGCATTCAAGGCCCTCTGGCACCTGTTAAATCACCTATTTGAGTCCAACTCAAAGGTCAACTCTTCCACTAATTCTGCCCAAATCTCCCTGTTCAGTGATAACCTTCCTCTCTTTGATATCACACAGCATTTTGCCGATCTCTGGACTATTTAATTTTGAGTATTATGGTTATCTAAATTTATGGTTCATCCACTTTCTTAAATGGTGAATTACATAAGGATAGGGACCAATATCTTACCTAAATTTTGTATTCTTCTAGCACTTAGCACAATGTTCTGCACATAGCAGATATTTAATAATTTTTGAAGGGAAAAATGGGTGGTCTGGCCTAGTGCACAGAAAGACTATCTTGAAAGCTAAAGAGCCAGGTTCAAATCCTATTTCTGATACTGTAACGGCTATGAAAATGGGCAAGTCACTTAACCTCTTAGTAAAACTAGGCATCTCTACAATTATAAATTGCAAAGAAGATGCTTACCAGTATTGGTAGAAGGAATTTCCTCATGAGGGAGTTCCTTATAGCCATGAAATTATAGATCCAACTTTTGTTGAAGGGACACACTAATAAATATGGTGGTTTTCCCATTGGTTTTTTTAATCACCCTTTCTACTGATTCCTCATTTTTCCTTTTTTACTAATTTGGGAACTCTGACATCGTTCTTTGGTGTTGGGGTTTTTCCTAGTTGATATCATCCAATGTCTAGAGCAGGACATAAGAAACTAGAAAAAAAAATGGGTTTTAATCCCAAGTCTATCTCCACTTGTCACCTCATGAATTGAACTTAGTCATTTCACATATCATAGTCAATCAACAGTTAAGTATCTATCAGGAGCCAGGATTTCTGCAAAACACTAAGGGATCCAAAAATAAAATTTAAACAGCCTCAAGAGGCTTACATTCTATTGGGAGAGACAATATGTACATACAGAAACATATACAAAATAAGGCACCAGTTTGGGGGGGAGGGCATGTGGGGAGCAGAAAGAAAAGCTCTGGGAAATGGAACTTCTGAGCCTTGAAGGAAATAGAGCTTTTAAGAGGCAGAGAGAAGGAGGGAGTGCATTCCAGATGTGGAATTAGCTTACGTAAAGGCACAGAGATGGGAGACAGGATGCAGAATATAAGGAGTAGAAGATGACCAATTTAGCTAGATTAATGAGTGTGTGAAGGAGAGTAATGGATGATTAAAGCTGGAAAGGTAGGCAGACTGGGGAGTCATATTTTGAAGAGTTTTAAATGCCAAATAGAGGAGTTTCTATTTTTTTCTAGAATTGATGGAGTTTATTGAGGAGAATGACAGAGTCACACCTGTGCCTTACAAAATCACTTTCTCAGCTATATGGAGGATGAATCAGAGAGAGGGAGACATTTGAGGCAGGAGAGTACTGCGACAGTCCAGGCAAGAGATGGTGGCTGTTTGAGGTTAAGAAGCTCCCCCACCATCATTCTGAGATGTTGTAGAGGTCTAATCCACAAGTCTTGGCAATTAATGAGATATGTAGATTGAGAGTTTTGTATCTTTTTCATAAATGTAGAGCTGGAAGGAACCTTAAAGTTTATCTGTGATGATGAAGGTAGAGAGATCCAAGAGAGGTTCGGTGAATTGCCTAGAGTCATAAAGATATTAAGGAGCAGAGATAGGATTTAAACACTGGTTCTTTGTCTCCAAAACCATTGCTTTTTCTACTTTATTACGTTTACTGAGGAGTCAAGGATGATTCTAAAGTTGTGAACCTGAGTCACTGATAATAATATCTAACATTCACATAGTACTTAAAGGTTTAGAAAGATTTGTACACATATTATGTCATATGAACCTCACAACAACCCCAGGAAGTAGGTGTTATTATTATCCCCATTTTACAGATGAGGAAACTGAGGCAGGCAGTGAAGTTAAATTACTTATCCAGGATTACACAGCTAATAAGTATCTGACACTGAATTTGAGCGCAGGTCTTCCAGACTCCAAGTCCAGCTCTCTATAAATTGCACAACCTACCTACTTTCACACAACTATAGCCCCTCACCACATGTCATCCCTGTCTCCATTTGGGGCACTGACAGGTGCTTCTGGAATATTTTGAGGTGATTTTATAATTTTGTAACATTGTTGTAATTTCAGTCTTGTGTTAAGTTGTAAAAGCCACATTTCTCCCCAGCCATAAAGCATTAACTCTGTCCCTTCCCTGCCCCCAGCCTAGAGGTATTTCCTCTGAAACCATTAACTCTATAGCTATGATAACAAGCCATATCGATGAATCCTTTAAAAGCATTACCTCCTTTTGTTTTTGTAAACAAGACTCATCGGTTTGCAAACTGGATGGGTACTTCTCATTTAAATTTGACCACTGGTTGGCTTTATGACGTTTCAAGGCAAAAACCACACCTCCCACTCCTAGCCTCCCCGCCTCCGAATTTCTCCCAGTATATTATGGGCAGTGTACATGCGCAGTTGATTTACAAGGTGCATGTTTCTTTAAACAGAGACCACTCCTTAGCTCCTCCCAGGTCCCTCCCTAATTCCACCTTTGTATACCTAATTAGCCTAATGAACCTATGACTGACAGTTTTAGGTCTTTAAAAACTGCATCTCTAGCCCCTACACTTTGCAGGTCATCTTTCTGTCCGCTGCAGACCGTAACACTTAAACTCTATAATCCTATACTTTGTAGTTTTTGCAGGCTTTCTCTGACACCCCCTCTCACTTTGCAGGCTCTTTCTATCCCCCCCTGCCTGCTGCAGAGTGTCACACTAACTTAAATCCCTGTCAGCTTGCAGGTTTCCTAGCCCCCTTTGCCCCAGTGTGACAATAAACTTTTACAACTCTGCCAAAGGACAACGGAGTCCAGTAATTCTTTTCGGACAACAAACCTAGAAAGGATTTCAATAGAAATCCCCCCATACTTATCCCTCTTCAGCACCATATCCTTACTTGTGGGTGCTCTGTCTATAAGAATATAGTGTTTGGTTGCTTATATTTTGTAAGATATTTTGGGGTTTGGGGACTAGATTTTTTTTCCTAAAAACTGGGACAATTTACTTTTTGTCCCTGCAGTTTTGATTTATAATTTTTTGAAACAGCTCTGAAAAAACAAACTTTTCTTTAAAAATGGTTTTTAAGGTGTCCAGTGATTCTCTGGACCTGAGAATTGTTTTTCAAATGGAGCTACTTGACTATGCCTTTAAGCCCAAATTTCTTTAAATCCCTTTAAGCCCCCATCCCAAGCCTCAATAGTTCCTTGTCTAGATTTTGATGGCTTACGCTGGGTATAGTTACTGTTTTCTATTCTAGCAAGAAATTTTGGAGATCTTCCCCTCCCAGATTGATATTTTTGTGATGGCATACTAGGCCATCAATTCTTACCTAGTCTTTAGTCATTGACAAACTGAAGCCTGGGAAAGACCTTAATTTAGAAAAAACTATGGTCATCCACTGTGTCAGGGCCATCACCTATTGTCTTAACTTTTGTCTTGCCACTGGACTTCAATGACTCTGGAGGAGAAAGGGGGGCTGATTACTTAGCCCAGATCTGCCTCACTTAAATCAAATTCATTCAAAAGTCAAGATATCACCAGCCTGATGTCATTGGTTCTCTTTGAGAACAAAGCACAAACAACAAGTGTCCTTGACAGAAATAAAGAAGTTAGCATAGATGTCAGGGAACCATAAAATGTAGAGGTCAAAGGCTTAGTGGTGCTTGAGATCCCAAAATACCAACACATTGGGTCCTGCAGAATGAATTCGACTCAAGTCTTCTCTCAGCCAAAGTAAAGCAAAGTTTATTAAAGGTTTGCCATAATGTGTAGGCTCTTAAGGAGCCTCAGTATCTGTGACACTTGTATTGGACAAGCGGTCAGAATCATCTGACACAGAGTGAGTCTGCACTGGATAATTCTCCAGTTTTTTTTTTTTTCTCACAGAGGCAAGATGGGGTCTTATATACAGAAAGATTGTGGGAGGAATCTAGGAGTGTTCTAGAGGAGGAGTTTGGGGAGGGTCTTCCGGAAGAGTCAAATGAGGTCATACTCTAGTAATGAGAGATTAAGGGTGGGAAGTAGCTGGAGGCTATCTGGAGATGACAAACTATGGAGGAACAGATTTCGGTATAGATATTTTGAGAGAATCAAGGGTGGAGACTAGCTGGACAATGGAGAGCTAGGCTAGCAACAGAGATTTGGGCTATAAATCAAAGGCTTATGGCCTCAGGTAAATGCCTCATCAAATGGGAAGATTCAATCAGAGTTCAAGGGGTTTCCCAGTGCCTGTACCCCATCAGTTTGGAAGCCTATAGAGAGTATGGATAAAGAAGTATGGGTATAGAATAATGAATTCTGTTTTGAACACATTACATTTGATATGCCTTTAGAATTTACAGTTACAATTGGTAAGACAGGACAAGTGCTCAGATGAGAGCCTAAGGCTGGATGTGCACATAACTGGGGCCTTGGAAAGCTCGGAGAGTTGCTCTTGATGAGGTTAAGGGGGGGGGGTTCAAGACCCCAAAATACTGACACATTGGGTCCTGCAGAATGAATTCAACTCAAGTCTTCGCTCAGCCAAAGAAAAGCAAAGTTTATTGAAAGTTCTCCATATTGGGTAGACTCAAGGAACCTCAGTATCTGTGATGCTCGCACTGGACAAGCAGGCCAGAATTACTGACACAGAGTAGGTCTGTGCTCTCACACCCATGGAGGCCAGATGGGGTCTCATATACAGAAAGGTTGTGGGAAGAATCTAGGAGTGGTCTAGAGGATGAGTTTGAGGAGGGTCTTCAGGAGGAGTCAGATGAGGTCAGACTCCAGCAATGAGAGATTAAGGGTGGGAAATAGCTGGAGATTACCTGGAGATGACAGGCAATGGAGGGCTGGGCTAGTTCAAGGGTAACAGATTTGGGTATAGATATTTTGGGAGGATCTAGGGTGGGAATAACTTGACAATAGAGGGCTAGGCTAGTAATAGAGATTTGAGTCTAGTGATAATGAAAGGCTTATGGCCTCAGGCAAATGCCTCATCAGGTGGGAAGATTCAAGGAGAGTTCAAGGGGGTTCTCCATGATTCTCCACACAAGAAACTCATCTCCCAACTCTGGATACTTTCACTGACTATCCCTCATGCCTAGAATGTTCTCCCTCCTTATCTCTGCCTTCTGACTTCCCTGGCTTCCTTCAAACCCTAGCTTAAAATCTCACCTCCTAAAAGAAGATTTTCCCAGTCCCTCTTAATTCTAGTCCTTTCCAAAAAACATTGTTGTTTGCATATTGCCTTCCCCATTAGACTGCATGTTCCCTGAAGGCAGGGACTGTCTTTTGCCTCTTTTTTTTTTTTTGCCTGGCACATAGCAGGTGCTTAATAAATGTTCATTGACTGAGTGCCCATCCCTTGAGCCATCCCTGGCTGCAGATCCTGGCAGTATTATTCAAACCTTTCCCACAAGGGTAGGGAGAAGAGTTGCCCTTCCCTACCTGCCTTGTACAGCAGCTGAAGTCCATACTCTACTAGAGTTAACCTGAATCTGGATCTCAGAGCCCTCACTGGCTCTTCTGGTTACGGGTGACCAAGCGGTGATCCAGAGATGGACGTTTCTGGCCTCGGAGGTTGCCTTAGGAATTTAAAGGGGCCAGAGTTCCTGGGTTCGAAGGTTTCACACCATGTCGTTCTCATCAGCTCCCTTGGGCTGAATTATTTATGCGGATAATTCCCAGATCCCAGCTACTGGCACGCATCACGAACACTCCCTTCAACATCTTGTGCTGGATGCCTCATAGGCATCTCAAACTAAGTATGTCCACAAGACAGTTCATTAACTCTGCCCCCAGATCTCCCTTCTTCAAAATTCCAGCTCAAAAGCCTCCTTGTCTGCGAAGCCTTCTGGGATTCTGCCTCCCATCCCCCGTCCAGCCAAATACCAGCTTCCCTTCCTCAGACTTCACAAAACTTTTTCTTTGCACCTCTCTCATTTTCCTTTTTGTTCCATCATTTGCAGTCGCATCCAATGCTTCATGACCCCATTTCAGGTTTTCTTGGCAAAGATGCTACAACGCTTTGACATTTCCTTCTCTAGATCATTTTACAGATGAGGAAACTGAGGCAAACAAGGTTAGTGACTTGCTCAGGGTCACACAGCTAGGAAGTGTCCGAGGCCAGATTTGAACTCAGATTTGACTCCAGGCCTTGCACGCTATTCATTGCACCAGCCAGCTGGCCCCTCATTCCGCTATCATATTTTATTTAGCAACATAGTTACTTGATCATGTGCTGTATTCCACCTACTTGGCTGGCAAGTTCTGGGAATACAGGTTTGTTGTATTTATCCTCACATCTCCCCCAGCACCTAGCATGGTACATTGCTTGTATGTACTAGGTGCTTAATATATGCTTCCTAATTGAATTGAACTGCTGTATTGGCAAGAAAAAAAGGACCGCATGAATAAAGAGCATTGCTAATTTTCTGTCCCTGCATTGTCCTTGTGCTTTTAGCAAAAATCCCTGCGGAGAGATCCCAGTTCTACGATAGGAGGTGGGAGGCCTGATAAAGCAGAGTGTTATTAATACTATAGTCAACTGCCTGCTCTTTGGTTCTGCCAGGCATTTGCCCCACATCCGCCTTCGTCACTAGATAACCATCTCTACAGCTTTGCTCACTAGGCTGAAAATCCCAGCATCTACTGCAGGGATCTTAAATCTATTGAGAGCCTTCACTTTGGATTAGCTCAGGCTATTCAGTGACTGTCAGAGGGGAGACAGGGTGGAGGAGTAGAAAGACCCAAGGCCTTGGAGTCAGGAGGCTTGGGTATGAATTCATCTTAAGTAGCTCATAAGTGGCCACAAGACCCTGGAAAAATCCCAGGGAGTTTATCTACTTCTACTCCAGGCACTGCTACTAGGCCACTTACCAAAGGTGCAGGCTGAGAACCTGTTCAGGGTCTGCTGCAGTCTCTTCTGGGCACTTAGCTTCCCATAAACGGCAGTGACAGAGGTATAGGCCTATCAGAATGAGCAGCTACCTCCTCCATCCTCAGAAATACTCACCAAAATCTCCTATTCTTCCTTGCCCCTTCCCACCAAGAGGAACAGAAAACTCTAACACTCAGCAGGAAATACCCTCTTCCTTCCTTTGGTTGACTGACCCTAGCTAGCACTGTTGTGTTGTAGGGTTTTACTATAAAAATAATAAAACAGCCACAAAAACAAATGAAAAGTTTTTCCCTCTATTCTGAAAAATTCTTGCAGGGAAAAGGTAGTTGGAGGGCAGCAGGGTGGTATTGTAAGACACCACACTAAGTGCATTTTGGCCCTTGGATAAGTGGGTAGGGGTGGGTTTGTTTTTTTTTTTCCTTAGAGGAGAGCCTAGGGAAGGTCATGGAAGCCCCTCTCCCTTTTTTCTAATATTTAAAGACTGGTTTGCAGGTTTCAACAACTATGCTATAACTTCAATTTAGATTTCTAGTGCTGAGAAAGGGGGAGGCCTGGCCATTAGAGATGTCTGAAGACAACCGTGAAAGTTTTGTTGCCTTTCCCCCACCCCTTTTTTTGTGTAATAAAATGAAAAAAAAAATCTGAGAGGCCCTACATCTTCCTTTAAGGAACTAGCCCTGGAGTCCATTTAGGAATTGTTTGTTACTGTTGCTGGTCCTTCATTCTTGAAAAGGATCAATGACATCAGGAGGGTGACGTCTTGACTTGTAAGTGAATTGGATTTAAACAAGGCAGAGATGGGTCAAATCATCAGCCTCACTCTCTCTTCTAGAACCATCAGAGTCCAGTGGCAAGCAAGATGTAGAACAGGAAGACAAGCAATGGCCCCAGACACAATGGGAGACCTTGACCTAAAAAGGCCTTTCCCAAGCTAAGGTCTTTCCCAGGTCTTAGTTTGTCGGAGGCAATACCCATTCAGTAATTAAAGGCTGGCTAAGCAAAACATGGCCTAGTTTACCTTCACAAAAGATTTAATCAGGAAGGGAAGACCCTCAGAGTTTCTGTCCAGAACAGAAACAACTGTTACTTAGAGTCACTCTAGGAATTCAAGTATTATATAGTGGAGTCTAAACACCTGAGTTTGAATCCACACTTTGCAGTTTATGACTTTATGACTGACCTTGAATGCATCACGTAATTTTCCAAGCCTCAGTTCTCTCATCCATAAAACGACAGTTAGAGCTTGGCCCTAGAGCAGAGATGAGAAAATACATTTGCTTCCTTCTTGGCACAGCTAATGGGTGGGAGGAGAGGGACAATGAGCATGGAACGCTGGAAATGTTGTCAGACTTGGTTCATCTGTTGGTTAAGTTCTACTGAATTGTTTCCCTTCCCGGAGTTCCCCCCAACTGCTTTTTAAAAATTCACTGTTAGGAGAAATGGCTTGCTGGGGAAAGATACATCCAGAAATGAAGGTGATATGAAAGATGTTAATAAAATGTTTTAAATTTTCAAAAAATAAGAGGGTTGACAAAATGATTTGTAAAGTATTGCCCTATGAGCCCATGTTAAGTAACCTAGTCTCCCTGTCTGTCTCTGTTTGTTTTCTCATCTGTACAATGAGGACTATAACACCTATACTTTCTTCCCTTCTTTGAAGGGTTGTTGTGTGGAAAGCTTTTTGTATTAAAGTACTAGAGATATCTGAGCTAAAATCATTCTGATGGTGACAATGAAGATGATGATGATGTTAGTTTAGGATCTTAATCTAAAGTCCTAGAGAAATAGGGTTTATCTACACAAGTAAAGTGAAGTAGAGAACTGAGGTATCGTCCCAATCCTTCCCTCCTGTAGACAGAACTGATCACTCAGGCTAAATAATCATTCATTTTTCCCCCTCAACAGTATATTTTATTAATCAGGTTGGGGGCAAGGGGAAGGGTGGAACTTTGACCTAAATTACCAAGATATTTATTTCCCTTTTCCATTTCTAGTTGCCAAGAGAACACAGTCCTAAAATCATAGGTTAGAAGGGAGTTTACTGGACATCTAGAATTCCACCCTTGTTTACTGTGAGTGGTTGGGAAACAAGGCTCTGGCAGGGTCTGCATGTGTTCAGGAATAATGGCTTGGCTGGGTCTGGGTAGAGTACTAATGAGGGGCTTGCTGTCCCTATAATTCCCAGGTTCTAAATATTTTCATTAGCTTTTAATTCTTGACTCTATCATGATGGGAACTCTCCATTTTTAGATCCAGCCACAATGAGAAATCACTTAGTCTTGATATCAGTAATGTGGTAGGGATGTCTGGGGGTGAAAGGGTTAGGGAAAACCTTGATTTACTGGTGTAAAAGTAACTATTCTGGCCCCAACTGCCTAAAAGTCAAGTATGTTCCATTTCATCCCTCCCCCATAGTTGCCAGTACCCTTAGGGTGCTGGGAAAATGTCTAGTCTCTGTCATTGACTCAAGACCCCACCAATTGTGTTACCTGGATGTTAGAGGCCCATAGCACCCTAGTTCCATGGTATGATATATGTGTGACACATGTGGTGTGACATTGATTCACGGCCCAACACATGTATGTCATGGCATGATGTGTCCACATCGTAATATGTGACACAATGAGACATTGTGTGACAAACTGACATTATTTGACAAATGCATGATGTGTGACCTGACATGGGGTGGCATTGCATGACACATGGGTGACGTGTGCAATGCAGAATACCATTTCCTCACATGTATGAAGTGTTGCATGACTTGCCATTGCTCGACTGACATAGCACACCATATCTGACATTGTGGAACATGTCATAGCATATGCATGACATAATGTGACATGGGAAAATATTGTTATTCTCCTAGTTCTGCTCACTTCCCTCTGCATCATTTCATAGAGGTGTTCACAGTTTATACAGAACCTATATATTTTATCATTACTTATGGCATAATAATGTTCCGTTATGTCCATCTACTATAATTTGTTTGGTCTTTCCTCTAGTTCCGATTTTTGGCTACCACAAAAAAAAAACATTATAAATATCTTGGTATACATAGGTTCTTTAACAGTTAAGAAAAATGATGACCAAGGAGGTTGATTAACTTGCCCAAGGTCACCCAGGTAATAAACATCAGAAGCAGAATTCGAATGAAGGTCCTCTGACTCCAGAAACTATGTCCTTTTCATTATATTATACAGACTCTTTAGTGATTCCTTCGAAGTATTAAATTAATTTTTATGGCTCTACTTAGCCATCAGACAATAAATAATAATATAAGAATCAATTTATGAAACAACTTTACATACAGTGTATCATTAGCTCATTGCAATAAGAGAAGGGTACTAGTTTAGAACTATAGCTATCTGACCCTCTAAATCTTATTGGTCTGGGGACATGACTTTCTTTAGACTCAAAAACAGCAAAGCCACTAACTTCCTTAATTGCTGTCCTTTAAAAGAGGAGGGGGTCTTACAAACTTAACCCACAGATTAGACTCCTACACATCAAATTCTAGTTATATTGAAGACCATCACAAAAAATAAATAGGTAGTAAACCCATTTATTCAAGCAGAGAGCAAACAGACATTGGAGATATTCTACAGATTAGAATTTTTTTTTAAAAAAAGGAAGAAGGGAAAGGGGAGAGGAGGGGAGGGGAAGGAAGGGAAGGGAAGGAAAAAAACTTTGAGAATAAAACAGCTTGTCAGATGGGAGTGATCTGAGTTCTCAGTCAAAGACTCTCATTCAAAAACTCTGCGGTCTTTAGGAAGGCAAGCTAGAAATCAGAGACATGTTGAGGCATTGGCTTCCCCTACATGTTTGCTCCTTGCAAAAGCTCTCTCTTCCCTGGATTCAGTCCCAAAGAGAGTCTAGAACCACATGTTAACAATGAATAAGAAATGCGGGGGGGGGGGGGGGGGTGTGCAGCTAGGTGACCCAATGAATAAAGCACTGACCCTGGAATCAGAAGGACCTGAATTCAAATTTGGCCTCAGACACTTGACATTTACTGGCTGTGTGACCTTGGGCAAGTCACTTAACCCTAATTGCCTTGCCTTCCCCCGTCCAAAACAAAACAAAACAAAAAAACAAGAAATGCTGGAGTAGAAGAACTAGCGACAGACTTTTGAGTATTAGAGATGATTGCTGCCTAGAGCAAAGGAAATTCTGGAGAACAGAGCAAGCATACTTCCTAGAATCTCCCAATTTAGTGATTTTCTGAGAGAATATGGAAATGGAGGCTAGCCAAGGTTCACAGCAGGTAGGGAGGGGGTGAAATGAATAGAGTTCTGGGTCTAGGGTCTGGAATTTGACTGTAATATTCCTAGGAATTTTCCTTTTGGGATTTCTTTCAAGAGGCGATCAGTTGATTCTTTCCATTTCTGTTTTAATCCTCTGGTTCTAAAATATCAGGGCAGTTTTCCTTGACAATTTTTTGAAAGATTATGTCAGTAAGATGACGTCTTGAACTCAGAAAGATCTGTCAAGCCTCAGACATTTACTATCTGTGTCACCCTGAAGGTCACTTAACCTCTGTTTGTCTCAGTTCCCTCAACTGTAAAATGGTATAAGAGCCCTGAGCCTGTTGTGAGAATCAAATAAGATATCTGCTGTGCTTAGTACAGGGCCTGATATATAGTAAACACTAAATACATTTAAGCTGTTATTGTTATCATCATTATGGGAACAGTCCAGTGAAATATCACAGTGGTCTATTGTTCAGGGTACTTCACATGTGTCTGTGCTGTAGGTGTATCTGTTCCTCAAAATACTGAAAGGGGAAAACTGGAAATGTAAGTGGCCCATGTGTCTTCACATATACTTTGGAATCTGAAGTATTTAGATAAGGTTTTATTAATTCAAATGTGAGTGAGTTAAAGCTCTTACTATATACTTACTATAAATAACCTTATATATAAAAACTTTACTATATATAGCCCTAGGCTACACTTTGTACCATCTCCCCAGGACATCTTGACATTTTCCCTACCTTCCCTTTCCATGCCCCTTGCTTTTTACCTCTTGCTCTGAAGATAATAATCAAATTAGTTTTACCTTTGCTTCTGGAAAAGGCAGAGCAATCCACTAATTAATCAATTAATTTTTAGTTTTCAGCATTCATTTCTACAAGATTTTGAATTTCAAATTTTCTTGATTTCTCACAAAGTCATTAGTTTCCACTTGCTCCATTCAAATTTTTAAGAAATTCTTTTCTTATGCAAATCAAAACAACTTTGAGGTACCACATCTCACCAGTCAGATTGGCTAAGATGACAAAACAGGAAAATGACAAATGCTGGAGAGGATGTGGAAAAATTGGAACACTAATGCATTGTTGGTTCAGTTGTGAATTGATACAACCATTCTGGAGAGCAATCTGGAACT
>JAQQSU010006681.1:0-13444 GCA_028627135.1 Pseudochirops cupreus | reverse complement strand
CCTCTATTTTTTCATTGGTTTGGATCTGTTTGATAGTATCTTGATTTCTCATGAAGTCATTTGCTTCCATTTGCTCCACTCTAATTTTGACAGAATTATTCTCTTCAGAGTGCTTTTGAGATTCTTTCTCCATCTGGCAGAGGCGACAGGTTCTCTTTTTCTTGTTTGCTCATTTTTCTAGCCTGTTTCTTTACTTTGAGCCTGTTCTTGGTGGGGAAGGGAACTATCCCAAGCTTCAGGCCTTTTTTGCTCTGCTGTTTACAAAGCTAGTTCTGGAGATTTGGAAGTTTTCAGTGCTTCTCAGGTGCTGTCACAGCTCTCTTGGGCTGCATTCTGGTTGTTATGTAGAAAAGGGCCATGCTCTCTTGTGACCAGAAGTGTTCCTCTCTGCCCATGAACTGTAACCAGGAACTAAGTTGTCAAACAGTCTCTAGTCCTTTTAAAGTTGTTTGGAGGGAGAGCTGGGCTGAATGCTCCCTCTACTCTGTCTTCTTGGCTCTGCCTCCAGGATTTGTCCCTTGAAAGTTTTTGAAGAGGGGAGAGACTATTGTCAGAGATAGTAGTCAGGTGTCTGGGAGAGTGGATGAGGTCCTGGATTATTGGGGGGCAGCCCTGTGAATAGGGAGCAAGGGAGGATAGAAGAGAGATTGGAGAGGTGGAACCTTGGGATCTTATCGTCTAAGAGATCTGGGTGAGCTCATGGGTGGGTCCCAGGTTGATGACCTGGAGGGTGGAGTTATGCGGGGAAGATGAGTTGAAGGCGTGGCTGGGCAACTGGGGGGGTGGGGAGGGGAGATGTAGTTCCTCCCCTTGTCGTGAGAGTCACTTCTCTGGGAGGGCACTGGGAGAGAGTCTTAGTACCTTAGGACATTTGGATTCTCCCCTACCCCCCTAGCCTTTCCTTTCTGATTTGGAGGGAACAGTCTGAGTTTTCTGGACTGGAGTTGGACCTTGTTCCCTGAAAAGCTTTTGGGTGTGGCCTAGCTGCCCAGACTAGGGGCCTAGAGACATCTGGCCACTGTGTCCAGAGGTGACCATGGACTCCAGGGATAGCCATTCATTCCAGAAGTGGGGCCAGCATGTCCCAGGTACCTACTTGGCTTTTCCTGGGCGTAGTATCCTTCTATACCTGGCTGAGGCTTTTTCCACTCCAGCACTCCCCACCACATCCGTATTGAGGATGCTGAGGGGAGATTTGTATCAGTGCATTAGCCTAGGGGAGCAGAGTGCTTCCAGTAACCCCCTAGGGAGGGGGTTGCAGCCTCTGGCCATGGGTGGGCCAGCTGAGGAGCCACTCTGAGCTGGGTCTGTATCCAGAGCACCTGGGCCAGCCCAGAATGCTGAGGGGCCTGGACAGTTGCCTGAAGGAGATGGGGGCTGTAGGGCTTGATCCCAGAGCCTCTGCCTTCAGAATCAGGGCTCCCTTCTTTGTACCACTTGGGGGTCAGGCTTGTCTGGCAGACTAGACAGATTTAGGCCTGGTACAGGAAATCTTTTGCTTCCAGAAAGAATTGGCCGGAAACTGGCAGCTGTCAAGGAGCTTGTGAGGGCCTCCCCCTTTTCCCACTCCAACCCCCCACTCAGGGTCCTGAGGTCTTGGCAGCCTGAGGGAGGCAATCCTAGGAAACTCCTATGTAGTTGGCTTAGTGCTGGGTGTGGTGGAGACTGAGAGGTCTTCCCTTCCCTCAGGGAGCTTCTCTTCTGGGTGGAGGAGCACTGAGGGGATTAACTGGGGTTGGGGCTGAGGAG
Organism: Pseudochirops cupreus; assembly: GCA_028627135.1. Taxonomy (NCBI): domain Eukaryota; kingdom Metazoa; phylum Chordata; class Mammalia; order Diprotodontia; family Pseudocheiridae; genus Pseudochirops; species Pseudochirops cupreus. The sequence continues at coordinate 11,695 of JAQQSU010006681.1, read as the reverse complement.
GTGGCTTATATGGTAGAGGTAGAGGGGGAGGAAGAGAGAGCCTTGCCCGTAAAGGTGTGGGGAGAGTGGAAATGGGGTGGTAGTACTCAGCAAAGCAACCTGGCCTAAAGTGGGCAAGAAAGGGGGTCCCTGCAGGGGCCCCACCCTGCCTTCCCTGTCATTATCTCCAGTTTATCCTGTCTGTATCTCGTTTGGCCATACTTGTCTGATTGGGAGCTGTAAAGTGAAAGGATCCAACAGACCAGATGACCCCTTGGCTTCCTTCCACTGACCCTTAGCTTCCTCAGTGCAAGCCCTGGGGGTTTGGGCTCCCACCAGCCTTTCTTGGCATCCCTGTGTGCCCGCTTGTCTAGATGCCAGGGGCCATGGTTCATGGCTGTACCTGGACTTTGCCCTCTTGGAGGGTAGGCAGGGACTTATAAAAGTTCCCACCCTGCTTATGAGATGATAATTGTGCTCAGCTGCCAAGGCCCACCCTCTCCCACTCTCCCAGGAAGTGTTGGCAGACTGTGTGGTGAGTGGGAGGGTCAAGGCTTGAGATGGCGTCCTCAGAGAGCACCTGGTGAAGGAACGGGAGTGTGGAGCTTGGTGAGGAGAATGACTAGGACGGGTGACAGAAGAGCTGTGTTCAAATATTGGAGGAGCTGTCATGCCAAACAGAGATTTGCTTTGTTGGCCCCAGAGGGACCTGCTGGTAGGAGAAGCAGATTTGGGCTCAGTCCCCAGGGGGATGTCCTCGCCATGCGCCCTGTTCCAGAGTGGAATAGAGAGTGAGTTCCCTGGGAATAGAGGCTGACTGGCCACTTGTGAATATCTGCCCAGGTGCAGCTAGGTGAGCTGATGCTGGAGAGGGAGACCTGGGGCCCTGCCCACAGGACAAGGCTGGAAGGCAGCTCAGAGCCTGGGAAGTCTGTGATTGGGAGGAAGATGAAGCACTCTGTGTTCCCTGGGAGATCTTTTGGGCTTATTTATCTGTGTGGTGGTGTCCCTAAGCCAAGCACAGCACTTGACAAGCAGCAGGTCCTTAATAAGATTCTCACTCTGGGCCAGCCCCTTCCTGTTACTTTCATGGAGCTTCAGATCCCTCTTTGGTGGCTGGGCTGGGTGACCCTGGGCCGCCTGTTATCTGTTCCTTCCTAAGACTTCTTAGGAGGCATACCAGAGTATACGTGGGCTTCGAAGGGGCCCTTGAGATCATGTCAGCTAAGTCCCTGTTTTCACAGAGGAGGAAACTGAGGCCTCGGAGCTGAGCTAGCTTGCCCCAAGGTGACCTGGGTAAACATCAGAGGTCCAATGTGAACTTGGGTCCTCTGACCCCAGCATCAGGATTCTTTCAAGTGATGTTTCTGCATCACTGGAGGGAATTTCCACATTAGAAGTTTACCCCAGAACTGTGGCTGAAGGTCCAGAAGCAGCTGCCATGTTGTCTCCAAGCCAGCCTTTCTGACTTGGGCCCTGGCTGTCACTCACTCACTCTCAGCCGGGCCCGTGGCCCCTTTCCCTCTCTCCTGTTTCCCAGGCTCTCCACACTTGCCTCCACAACCTGTATCTTCTTGCTTGGCCTGCTGTTATGGCTTCTCATTCCCACCAGACCCAAGAAACCTTCCCAGGGCTCAGCTCTGATAATGTCCTTCCTTTCTATCTAGGCCTCAGGGGTTTCCCCTTGCTTAGGGCCCATAACATGAAGTCTCATCATGGCATTCAAGGCCCTCAGCATGGCTCCAGCTTCTCTGTCCAGACTGATCTTGGGCTGTTTCTCTTCATGTTCTCCATATTCGGGCCAAACTGGGTTCTTTGTTTTCCCTTGTCTGCAGCTCTAGGCATCTAGGTGATCCAGTGGGGGACTTGAGTTCAAATCCAGTCTCAAATACTGTCTTTGTGACTCTGGGCAAGTCACTTCACCAATATCTGCATGTTTCCTCATGTGTAAAGTGGGGAGAACAGCCCCTCGCTCCCAGGGTTGTTATGAGGCTCAAATGAGATCCTTTTGCAGAGCATATACAAGGTGCTTAAATGCTTGTTCCCTACTTCTTCCTGAGCCTGGAGTGAGTCCTCCTGCAGCTTGGCTTGCTGAATCCCCTCCTGTCCTTCAGGTTTGGGAGACACCCCCCACCCCACTCCCAAGTCTAACTGTGAAGCCTAGAGTCTGATGCTGCCCCTTCCACCTTCCTCCCTTCTGGGAACCAGAGCTGTCTTTGGCTAAACAACTGTAGTGTTGGGCTACCTTTGTGCCTGTGGGTGGGCACAGCTCACTGACCTTCCCTGCATGGGGATCCTATCACTCATTGTCAGTTGAGGGGGCAGTCAGGTTTTTAAGGTCCTCATGGGGCCAGGAGGTGGGCCCATTCCAGACCAGGAGCACTGTGGTTGGCTGAGCCAGTGGTCCCAGAGGCCTTTACGCAGGTGGAGTGAACCTTAAGGGCTGTGTGGACTGGGCCTAGAGAGTGGTAGGTGGGGGCCTTGCTGCTGCCTGGGGAGGGCCAGGCCTGCTGGGACACGGCCTCTGCTGCTGCAGTCACTGTTAGCCCCAGAGCTGAGTACCCTTTTCTGTCCTCCCTACAGGTGGCAGTCCTCTGGACAGCCCCCGGAATTTCTCTCCCAATGCTCCAGCCCCACACTTTTCCTTCGTTCCTGCCCGCAGGTAAGCTGGCACAGGTTAGGGGGGCAGATGTTCTTGGGCCAAGTTCTCTTTGTTCCCTGCCCTGAGAGGGCTCCACTTGGGTGACACCTTCCTCCACCTCCTTGGGCCAGGGCAAAACTGCATGTCCTGAGCTCCATGGAGCCCTTCCTTCAGAGTCATTGCAACGACTCTGCTTGCCGGGCACCTCCCTGGGCTGATCCAGAGTAGAATCTTGCATGTCCATTGGTCCCATGTTGCCTTGGAGCCCCCAGCCCTACAGGGCATCATACCTGCCTTGTTTTATCCTCTCAACCAGGCTCTGCCCCTCACTGCATTCCATCAGACTCCTCTTCCTGTCTACTTAAATCCTTGAGGGGATGGGACCAAGGCTGTCAGCTGCTCTGGGCTTTCGCTTTCTAGCTTCTGCAGCAGAGAATTGCCTCCAGGTCCTCCTAGGCCCTTGGGCCCTGTCCTAAGACGAGCAGGCCCTGGGAACCAGGCCTTTTGTTCTCTTGGCCAGACATCTCACCTCAAGTCCAGGGCAGGAGTGTGGCTCTTTGGGGTGGGGATGTGGCCTCCCCTGGGCGTGTTCAGACTTCTGGTTTGTCTTGGTTCTCATTCCTCTGTCCAATCTCTCCCCTGCAGCCATGGACACAGAGCAGACAGGTAACTTGGGGACATCTGGGGAACAAGTGAATTGGCCTGGTCAGTTGAGTTCCTGCAGCAGGGAATGGGTTGGGGGAGGTGAGACATAGCCATCTGACCAGTCGGGTCCTTGGGTCTCACCTCCCGAGGAGGCTCTCTGCCATGAGCTGGTACCCTGGGGTTCAAATCTCTACTGTCCCATTTGTGACTGAGGCACTTCTAGTGAAGCTCTTGTCCTCTTTGGACTTTTCTTCCCTCACCCATAAAATGGGGGCATTGGACCCGCTAAGATCCCGGTCAGCTCTAGGGAGAAGTTCAGGGGTTGTTGGAAAGGCCAGCAGTCAAAGGCACTACCCCCTGCCAGGCCCCAGGAACTAAGCTCTTTGGGATGGCTCTTCTCTCCCCTGGCCATGCCCAGACCCTGTCTCCACCTTGGGGATCTGTCTGCCATGACCCTCTGTGCCCACCTTCTTAGGTCAGTTTCTAAAGGTGGACTGGCCCAAAGTGGGCTTTGGGATCTTCTCCCTCCCATTTGTAGGGATCCTGTGGAGCACGTTGGTGCTTGTCTGTCCTTGGGCTGTTGTGGCAGGGCAGGGCAGCAGCTTGTACAGCAGGTGAGGGACTGAGGGCAGACTCATCTGCGTCTGCCAGATGCCCAGGCCTTGCCATCTGCCTTGGCCTGAGGACCTGGACCCTTGCTCCCATGGATGGGTGGGGGCATTGTGGATCCTGGCGTGGGCTAGTGGGGTGTAATGGAATGTGGAGAGACAGGAACCCCACTCAGCTCGTCCTCGGACTGTGGCCTTGGTCCTTCCTGTGTAAACACTGAGGAGGCTGCTCTGAGAAGACCCTTCCCAGCGTGATTAGCAGCTGTCCTATTTCCTGCTCTTTGAGCAGCCATGGCCACTGTGTCCTGGTACTCACGATGGGCAGTGCTTAGGGCCAGGGCTACACAAGGCATCTGGAGGGAGGGAGCAGGGCCAGCAAGTGATAGGAACGCAGCCTGACCTCCCTCTGCATAGGTGGCCCACACATGGGCCTTTGGGTCAGTCCTTCCTGTGTTCCCTGAAATGAGGACTATCCCTCTCTGTTTGAGGTGTGGGGAAGAGAAGGTGCACATAAATGTCCTAGAGCACAGGCTCTCCCTTGCAGCGTCCTCTTCTCAAGCTCTGACGCCCACAGTGCTCCTGGTTGCCCTTGCTCTGGTCCTGTTCTTCCTGTCGGCTTCTTACTCTTAGGTGCAGACTCCCCACTCTGGATCGGGAAGGGCGGATGATACTTGTTGCCACAGAGGGGGTAGCAGACAGGGGTGCCACACAGGAGGGAGAGAGCAGACCCTCATCTGGTGATGAGACCTTGGTGGGCAGGACACAGCAGGGGGGTGCTGGTGCACTTGGGAGTGACTCAGCTGTTGAGATGCTAGTCTTGGTGTGTTTGGGCCCAAGTCTGCCCAGGCCCTGACCCCTACGCTGAGCTACTGCCTAGAACCTCCTGAGCAGAACCTCTGGCTCACAGGGCTGCCTGCTAAGCGGCGTCTCACTGAAGTGTCTCTGTCGTAGGACGGATGGACGACGCTGGTCCTTGGCCTCTCTTCCTTCCTCTGGTTATGGAACCAACACCCCTAGCTCGACGGTCTCCGTAAGTCCCTAGGCCTGGCTTGCCCCTGGGTTCAGGTGGTTCTCCAGCCTCTTGTCAGCAGATGCCAGGGTCATTTGGGGAGGAGGTGAGGTTGGGCTTTTGAGAATGTGAGACAGGTCACTCCCTCAAGGCTGTGCAAGGACTTTGGACCCAGGGGAGTAGCTTCCCGGAGAGTGGGACCAAGGAAGGCCAGCAGGCCTTGGGAAGGCCTGAGCCTGGGCAGAGAGGAGCAAGGATGCACCTTGGGGTGGGATGTCATGAGTGGGAGCAGCACAGGGGAATCTTGGAGAGGAGGGTGGGAGCCTTGCTGGGTACTGGGGGCTTCATGTTGGACTCTCAGAGTGATAGGGAGCTGCTGGGGCTTCTTGGGAAGGCAGCTGGGTGGTGCAGCGGACAGAACAATCGACGTAGCTGTGTGACCCTGTACAAGTCACGTCACCTCTGCCTCAGCTTCCTCATCTGTAAAGTGGGGACATTGATGGTGCTCACTTCCCAGGATTGTGAAGAATCTAATGAGATAATATTTATAAAGCCCTTAGCACAATGCCTGGCGCATGGTGGGTGCTGTGTGAGTGTTAGCTTTAGTCGTGGCTGTTCTTGAGCAGGAAAGTGTCAGGCTTGGTCTTGAGGAAAGTGACTTTCAGAGCTGTGTGTGGGATGGGTTGGAGAAGGACAAGAGCTGGGCCAGTGAGAGCCACCTGAAGGCCGGTGTCCTCGTCCAGGAGAGCAGTGCTAAGAGTGGGGTGAGGGGACCCCAAGGTCTGGGGCCTGGGAGGACAGTCTAGGCAGGTCTGGAAGAGGGCAAGGCTTGGAAGGAAAGAAGAGCTGCATTTTGGACATATTGAACTTAAGATACATGAGGGACATCCAGGGTGAGATGACTAAGATATAGCTGGGGATGTGAGCTGAGTCAGCAGAGGGCCAAGGGCTGGAGAAATAGCATCTGGATGGAGTTGGTAAGTGAATCCTTGGGAGCCAGTGACAGAGAGTGTGTGAATGAGATGCTGCAGAGAGGAAAGGAGGACGGCAGGTGGTCAGAAGGCCAGGGGGCTGTTTCTCGCACCCAGAACCCCACAACAGGGCCAGTCTTCTCCCCACGGGAGGAGGCCAATGAGGCCCAGCAGTTCCACTGAGGAAGAGGGACCAGAGAAAGCAGAAGAAAAGCAGAAAGTGCCCAGACCGATAAACCAGCAGAGAAGGTCATAGACGCAGGAGGAAGAATGAGGAAATCTTCCAGAGGGGCCCAAGAAAGGCGAACCCACAGACTTATAAGAAAGAAGGTGACCCAGTCTTAGCTGCCACAGGGCAGAATCCTTGGGACCCTCTAGAGAGCAGGATTATCCACAAGAGAAATAAAGGGCTTGGAAGAAGAAAGTAGGAATGACTTTAGAGCCGAAATTGGAGCTCTCAGAGCTGAGTTTAAAAAGTGGGATGTGAGATGTGGCCCCCTCTCCCAGGCAGGCTCTGGGAGGAGTCTGTAAGCCACAGCTTGAAGGTCACATGCCTTCTCTACAGGCCAAAGGCAGCTTGGGGGGCTGCGGCCTCCCAGGAGAACCTGACTTTAGGAATAATAAGAGAACACTATCTGGCAAGGGGTGGGTGGCTGATGTTGGCTTCGTGACCCCATGGAAGTTTGGAACCCACATGTAATGGCCCAGGAGAATGCAGAGGGGGAGTCATGCCTGCAGGCCAGCCCTGGGGCCCCTGCAGACCCATGTAATGGAGCCTTGCAGGGTAGCCGCATTTCGCCCCTCACGGTTCCTGTGTGTACTGGCCTTGGCATCTGCCCATCAGCTGTGAAGAGACTGAGCCAAAGAAACCACTTACTGGGCTGCTTTCCAGGCTGCTGAGGGTTTGGGTGGCTAGTAGCCACAGCTGACCAAGGACCTGAGGACATCCAGTGCCCAGTGACCTCCAGCAGTGTAGCCCATTGAGGCCCAGGGCCTGCGGCCTCGCTGTCTGAGTAGGCTAGCCTAGAGAAGGGAGGAGTATAAAACTGGGGGGAAGGTGGTTGTGAGAATGATGCCTGGTATTTGGGACTCTGTGGGAGGGCGGGTGGAAGAGCAGCCTGGCTGTCCCACTCCTGGCACCTGGCCCAGGAAGCCACAGATGAACTACAGCCTGAGCAGCCATGTCAGTGTAGTGAGGGGCGTGGCCAGGCAGACCCTCACCTTGGGGCACTGAGGGGCTCTACCTGTCCTCTGGATTCCTGACTGATGGGGCAGCATTTGAAGCTCCCAATGGTCTTCAGGGCAGACCTTTTGGCCCCAAGGCTAAAAATACCTCCTTTTTCCACTGGACTCCTTTGGCTATTGCCAGACCTGTGTCCCAGGCAGCCACGATCACCCAGTCTCCCCCCAGCGTAGCGCAGCTGTTCCCATCTAGTAGCCAAAGGAAATCCCCTGCAGTGGGCATGCTGCCCAGGGTAAGGCTGGGAGGGTAGGGGTGACTAGTGGTAGGCAGGCATAGGGGGAGGCTTCACCACAACTGACTCTTGAGGCCTGGCCAGGGAGGTGGTGCTGGGAAGGCGCCAGAGCCATTCTTGTGCCCATCTCCCCACCTTCCTGGAGGGCCCACACTGGGAGAGAGCTGCTTTAGGCATCCCCTCACTCCAGGCCTCCCAGGCTGAGAGGGTGTCTGCTTGTCAGGGCTTCCTGTGATTGCTCCTCTGGGGTCTTGGCAGCAGGGCTGGGGGCTGGGGGGCTATTCCTCCGCGCCCGCTCCCCCCCCATCTCCAAAGCTGCACTGACCCACTCTGCTTGTCTTCCTCAGTCGTCCTGCTCCTCCCAGGAGAAACTGCACCAGCTGCCCTTCCAGCCCACTGCAGACGAGCTGCACTTCCTGACAAAGCATTTCAGCAGTGAGAGTGTCCCAGACGAGGAGGGCCGCCAGTCGCCAGCCATGAGGCCCCGCTCACGTAGCCTCAGGTGGGTAACCCCCAGCCTCAGCCCTGGTTCTCTGACCTGCTTCCAGGCAGCTCCTGGGGTCTGGAGGAAGGACCTGGAAATATGGGCAGCTTGGGCTTTAACCTTCCTTGCTGGCCCTCCTCCTGCTAGACAGCAGAACACAGTCAGCCTCAGGCTGAGGAGCTGTTAGCCTCAGCATAGCTTCTGAGTCATGCCTGGAGATCTGACACCTCCATGGGCATGGCAGTCATACCTCAAAGACCCATGCGTCCTGCCATGTGGCCATGGCGCTAAGGGTCTGTGGGGCCTGTGCATGGGGCAGGGGTGGGGAGGCATCTGGGAGCCCAGAGTCCCCAAAAGGTCCTGATGCAAACCCATACACAGGCCGACACGCTCATGCATGCATCCAGACATGCACCCATGCTCTCACACTTTCTCACACTAACCAATTTGCACATACATTCTGTCATATGTGTATCATAGACAAGGCTTGCTCCAGGGCTAACATGGGCTTTCTTCATGTGAAGACTCTCAGCTCATGAGCCAGACGGCCAGGGGACATGCTGCAGTGGGCACCCGCCTCTGGTCCCAGCTTTGTCCTGAGGAAGGGTCTGGCCCTGTGGGGGGCATGGGTCCAGTCACCAGGCCATAGCCTGACCATCTTCAGGGATAAAGATGTGGAGAGGTCACTGCTCCCTTCCCCCAAGGTGCTGGGCTGCTGGGCTGGGGATGGGTTTCACCTCTGGAGGATGGTCTGTGCACTCATGGGAAGGGCAGCCTCATTAGCTTGCACAGCCTGCTGCCCAGTGGCAAAACAACCCATCCTTTGCCTTCTCTTTCAGTCCTGGCCGCTCCCCAGTCTCCTTTGACAGTGAAATAATAATGATGAATCATGTGTACAAAGAAAGATTCCCCAAGGTAAGGTGCTGCCAGGGGGTGCTCGCTTACTGAGTCAGTGGGCATCTAGTGAGCCCCACTGTGTGCCAGGCACTGTGCCAAGGCCTGAGGATATGAAGAAAGGCATGCAGACAGCCAGGTCTGGCTAAGACACCTACAGTGCGATGGGCACTCAGGTCACAAGGAAGGGGAAGAGGCAGAAGGGATGGCATGTGTGGGGGCTAGCCAGGCAAGAAGCCGGGTGTCCAGAGATGGTGGCCAGCATTAAAGGATCTCGGAGGGAGAAGCCCTGCTGCAGCCATGTCCCTGTGATGAGCCGGGGAAGTTCGGGCCAGTGGTCTGGCCGTAATGGGCTCCTGGTAACTGGGCTGAGGAGACACGGGGCCATCAAGGACCCCTTGTGGACCTCAGCTGTGTGGTGCCCTTGTTCTCCCAGCCCAAACAAACTGAAGAACTTGGCCAAGGCTGAGGATGGGGATTATGATGAAGGTGGCGACAACACAGGAGTCCTCGCCGTCTGCCAGGGCTGAGTTCCCACCAACATTCAAAAAGAATAGTTCCCATTTCTGTGGCACTTTGAGCTTCACAAAGCACTTAGCAAAGGTTCTCCTTTGGTCCTCATGGTCACCTGTGGAGGGGCAGCTGCTGTTGTCTCCTTTTTACGGAGGAGGAAACTGAGGCACAGAAGTTGAGGCATTTGCCCCGGGTAGTGTAGATAGTGAGCATCTAAGCTGATTGAGTCTTGGGCTGAGGCTCGAAGACCAGGGGGCTGATGGTCCTGCTCAGCTCTTCCCTGAAGCTGGTTGACTTGGCTCTTTGGCCACTATATTTTTCAGAGGATAACCATAACCTAGGGTGTGTGTTGAGGAGATGCCCCAGGTGGCACAGGGCCTGAAGTCCACACCCCTGGACGGGGATTGGACAGGGCAGCTGTGATGGGCCAGAGCCCAACTCTCAGCATTGTTCCTAGAAGTTCCAAGCTGGGCAGGGCTAAAGAGGATGCCTGGGCAGCCTCCCCAAGCCCCCATTATTTCCCTGCCCATGCGTGGCCCTAGCTGGGGCCTAGGTCCTCTTATCTGGGGGAGAGGACCCTATGGTTTGGCCCTAGGTCACATTACAGTTCCTTTGAGCACACATACCCATGCACATGCATGCACATACAGGGGCTTCTGCTGAGGGTGATGCTGTGTGGTTAGCAGACCAGACAAAGGACACTGGGTGACCCCTGTTCAGAAGACCTCCTCCCCCCATCTCAAGCCTGTGGTGGGCCTTCCTCCTGGAATAGGGTCCTAAACCCTGGCTTCCAGCAGATTGTTGGTGTATAGAGCTGAGACGGCCCTCTTGTAGTATCTGTGCTCCAGTCTCTCTTCATTTATACATGTAGGCAACAGGATGCCTGACAAGGGTCAGAGCAGAGGTGGAGGATGTTTCAGTTCTCTGCAAGCTCGAGATGAGTGGGGAGGGGTCTCAGTGGGACCATGTGGCAGCCAAGAAAGCTGAGGTAGCCTTGGGCTGGCTGGTCAGGGGAGGAGGATGGCTCCTGCGCTGTTCCTTTGCACTGGTCTGGGCATTTCTGGACAGCCTAAGCTGTGCAGAGCTGGAGACAACTCAGAGGAGGGAAGCAGGGTCCAGAGAGCCTGTTTGGGCTGCAACCAGTGGCCTTAGTTTACCCAGTTGTAACTTTGAAAAGTTCTAAATTCCTGAGAATAGCCCTCCCAGGGGCCCATCCTAATGAGACAGCATGTATTAACAAACTGCATGCTACAGGGGAAGGGGAGGGCAGTCTGTCAGAGGGAAGGCACCGGCATTAAGGAGGACCGGGAAGGGCCCTGTCTTGACCAGGAAGGAGAGGCTGCACCCACCTGAGGACCCTCCTCAAGGACCTGAAGAGGAACATCCCAGGCAGGCAGAGAGGCCAGCAGGGCTCCCCTGGGTGTCTGTGGGAAGCGGAGCTGATGGTCTGACTGAGGGTACCAAGCACGCGTCCATATGTGTCCAGAGACAGCGGGAGGCTCAGAACCCCTTGTGTCCCTGCAGAGCCGGGATACAGATGTTCAGGAAGCTGGTTGGGGTGGGGGGCAGCTGGCACTACTGGGGCCAGGCCCCGGGGTCAGCCATGGAAAATGGGGGGTGGTTGCCAAGGCCCTCTCTCTCTGGCACCTCACCCTCTCGCTGGCACTAACACTTCTGAGTGCTTTCTGCTCCCCAGGCCACAGCGCAGATGGAGGAGCGGCTGGCAGAGTGCATCGCCTCAAATGCTGCCGAGGATGTGCTGCCCTTGGCGGATGGGGCACTGAGCTTCATCCACCACCAGGTCGTTGAGCTGGCCCGTGACTGCCTGGACAAATCCCGCAATGGACTCATCACATCCCGCTACTTCTATGAGCTTCAGGAGAATTTGGAAAAGCTTCTTCAGGATGTGAGTGGCCTGGCCCTGGGGCCTCTGGGCCTGCGTCCTTGGGCCTTCGGGCCATAAGGTGGAGAGTTGGGGGCGGGGGGAGTCCAGAGGAGGAAACAGAGGCCCAGAGAGGGGAAGGGAACCCTCTGTTCCCCAAGATCTCACAAATAGTCAGCAGCTGTGCCATGGTTCAGAGAACACTGATTCTGACCTTGACCCCTGGCAGGGCTCTAGGGCAGATTCCCCCAAAGGATGGCTAGTGAACTATTGAGAAAGAAGCTGTGCTAGTGTAGGACCTGGAGGGGCCTGGCACAAGTACCTCCTGCTCTGTTAGCACAATAAATTTGGGGTAGGCCCAAAGCTCATCCAGGCATTGGACCAGGGCTCCCCAGGAGGGTGGGATAGTCACAAGTTGACACAGCACACCTGGCCAGCCACAGCTCTCTCACAGGTTGGGGGTGTAACAGCAAGCACCCCAGCACACCCAGGGCGGCTACTAGCACAGGTTCTTAGATCTGCTTTTCTAAAGGAAAGCAACTCAAAATGGGTTAACAATCTTACTTTAATCAATCAAATATCATTTACCTAGTT
>JAQQSU010006680.1:0-13444 GCA_028627135.1 Pseudochirops cupreus | reverse complement strand
CACCTCTCTCTATTATCTATATATATATCTATTATTTCTCTCTATCATCTATCTAACATATCACTATCTATCTATCATCTCTCTCTCTGTCATCTCTTTCTATCATCTATCTCCATCATCTCTCTCTATCATTTCTCTCTCTCTATCATCTGTCTCTCTTTGTCATCTCTGTATCTATCAACTCTCTCTCTATCCAACTCTCTATCAACTCTCTCTCTATCATCTCTCTCTATCTCTCATCTCTATCTCTCTCTCATCTCTCTCTCTCTCTCTCTCTCTCTCTCTCTCTCTCTCTGTCATCTCTCTCTATCTGTCATCTAATCTACTTCCTCCAACTCTAATACTGAGAAAGGTGCCATGAGTTCCAAATACTGTATTTCCATGTAGGAACGCAAACAGTTCAAGTTTAATAAGTCTTTTGGCTACATTATATCTAGGAGTTTTCCTTTTGGGATCTCTTTCAAGAGGTAATCAGTGTATTCTTGCAATTTCTATTTTACCCTCTGTTTATAGAATATCAAATAGTTTTCCTTGATAATTTCATTAAAGATGGTATCTAGGTTCTTTTGTTGATCATGGCTTTCAGGTAGTCTAATAATTTTTAAATTATCTCTCCTGGATCTAGTTCCTAGATCAGTGGTTTTTCCAGTGAGATATTTCATATTGTCTTCTATTTTTTTTTTCAATTTTTGGTTCGTTTTTTTTTTATAATTTCTTGTTATATTATAAAGTCATTAGCTTCCATTTGCTCCATTCTAATTTTGAAGGAATTATTTTCTTCAGGGAGACTTTGGATCTCCTTTTTCATTTGACTAATTCTGTTTTTTAAGGCATTCTTCTCCCCTTTGGATCTTTGGACCTCCATTGCCATTTGGGTTAGTCTATTTTTTAAGATTATTTTCTTTAGTACTTTTTTTGGACCTCCTTTAGCAAGCTGTTAACCCAGTTTTTATGATTTTCTTGTATCACTCTCATTTCTCTTCCTGGTTTTTCCTCTGCTTCTCTTACTTGATTTTCAAAATCATTTTTGGGATCTTCTATGGCCTGTAACCAATTCATATTTTTCTTGGAGGCTTTTGATGTAGGAGTTTTTACTTTGTTGTCTTCTTCTGTTGTATGTTTTGTTCTTCTTTGTCACCAAAGAAAGATTCTATACTCTGACTTTTTTTTTACTCTGATTACTTTTCTTCCCAGCCAAATACTTAACTTTCTAACTCCCTGTCAAGGCAGAACTCTGCTTCCAGTGGGGTTCAGAGTTGGGGTGTGAATGGGTCTACTGTTCCAGGCTTCTGAGGTTTTGCATCAGTCCCAGGATTCCCTGCCATCTGTGGGCCCAGAGCTCTGGAAGCACTTGCTGCTACTGCTGCCACTGTCACCTCCACCTCCCCTGGGCTTGGACCAGACTGTGTGCTCCTCTTTCACTCAAGTCCTACAAATTTCCCCAACTGACCTTTCATGCTGTTCTTAGTATTTGTGTGTTGAGAAGTCTGGAAATTGCCACAGTTGAGGCTTATTCCAGATCCATCTGCAATTGGCACAGCCCACCCCTAGCTGCACTTTGCACCCTGCCTGGTGCTATCTACCCTTCTTTTTGGCTTTCCAGGCTGGCTTGGGCTGGAGATTTGTTTCACTCTGTCATTTTGTGAGTTCTACAGCTCTAGAATATATTTAGAGTTATTTTTTACAGTTATTTTGAGGGATTTGGGGTGAGCTCAAACAATTTCATGCATTTACTCCACCATCTTGTCTCCACCCAACCCCAAATTTCTTTATAGGAAAGAAAAAATAGTGGTTTTTAATATTGAATTTCTATGAAAACCATAACTAGAAATTATTGTTTTTCATTTGTTAGCCTAATCCTTATTCAAATGACTGTAACTCATTTCCTCTTTTGTTGTAAAGAAATATAATAATTTAATATTGATGTTATTATACTAGCCCTATTTACCAAAACCACATTGGTTGATTTTTCTTAATGTTATTCATATTGAGGCCATACACCTAATATGGAAATAGCTTGATGGGGAAAATAATTTTTGATAAGATCCTGATTTGATTGCAATGAATTTTCTTATCTACGTATAACAGAAATTGCTATTGAAGGTGAATTTCAGTAGTTCAGAGAATTATAAGAAACACTACCCATTTATAATTTTGGTCATTAGACTCTCCTGAAGAGATGGGGAAATTAGGAAATGTAATATAATATAAAAATCAAAGAAGGAAAATCATTTTAATGCAGCTTTGGGGAGCTGTCTATAAAAATTTCTATTGCATATTTTAATGTTAAATCCCAATGTAGCAATCAAAGATCTCATAATCCTGAGGATCATGAGTCATTATTTCCAGTTTATCAAGTCTTCAGTTAAAAATCTAAACAAATCATAAGGGAAATATTTACAATAAACAGATTTTTTAATACCAAAATTTGTAAATCATATCCACTGGTTATTCTAGAAAGCAGGCAACATATAAACACAGATACTGTCACAGACATAGACACACACACAGACACAGACACACACAGAGATAGTTAAAGAAAATATAATCATTGTAGAGAAGCACTATCTGTCCTAATCTCACTTCTCTCACCACCTTAGTCTTTGATTTCATTACCCCTCAAATAGAATATTGTAATACCTTCCTGATAGGAGTCTTTACTCCAACCTCTCTTCACTCTATTCTGTATATTGCTGAGAAATAGTCTTAATGCATATGTCTGATAACATATTTCCAATTCTTTAAAATTTCCATCCTTACTCATTGTCTACCAGAGGTGGGGAAACAGACTTTCTAACATGCTGTAGGAGGCCTTACATAATTTCACCCCAATTTCTCTCACTAATCTTATCCCAGTCAACCAGCCAGTCAATAAGCATTTATTATGTACCTCCTATGTACTAGGTACTATGCTGAGTACTGATGATACAAAGAAAGACAAAACTTAAATTAAATTTTAAAAGCCCCCACTCTCCAGTAGTTCAGAGTCTAATCATGGAGACAATACACCAATAGCTATGTGGAAATGAACTATAAATAGGATAAGTTAGAGATAACCAACTAGTATTAGGAACATCCAAAAAAGCCTGAAATGTGGGATTTTTGGGTGGAATTTGAAGGAAGTCAAGTGAGCCAGGAGGTAGATATGAGGAAAGAGAGAATTCCAGACATGGAGAACAGCCAGTGAAAATCTCTAGAGTTGGAACATGGAGTACCTTGTGCAAAGAATAGGATTTCTCCTATTTATCTAAATTACCTCCAATTTTGCCCTCATATAATCTAAAATCACATTGGACTACTCATCATTTTCCAGTCATGTCTCATATTTTTATGCCTCAGTCCCTCTCATATATGGTTTCCTATACTGGAACGTGCTGTTCCTATCTCTAACTGTTAATATTGTATCCATCCTTCAAGGTGCAGCATAAATTTTTCCTTCTTCCTATAATGTGAATTCTCCAGCTTGATGTGATATTTTCTTCTTCTGATATGATAGAACTTCATGCTCCTCTTCTGCACTTACATTCAAATCTCTATGATATTTATCCATGTACTTATCATATGTAATCTTACATATGAATGAAATATATATATGAAAAGAATATAAGCTTCAGAGAAAGAACCAGATCTTGCTTACATTTTATATCTCTAATTATAAAGCACTATAAATTATACTGATATGCTTAACTTATTAATTTATTTTTAACAATATAAGTCTCTCTATGTTTTGTAATGGCAAGCACAGAAGTAGTTCATTTCTTGTTTAAATTCCACTTTCTTTTGAGCCTTGTATCAAGTCTATTAAATAGAACATGTGAACCCAACAACTTGTGAACCTTAGAACTCCTGGGGAGGAGCTAATGACCACATATAAGGAGAATGCCAAATAGAACTGAGAAGAGGTGGCAGAGTCAAGAAGAAGAAAACTTGTGGTATCCCAGCACTCTGTTTGTCTGCTCTGCCTGTGTTTGTGTTTGTTTGTGGTACTATGTACAAAAGCCCTAGGACCTTACTGGAAGCTCTGAAAGAGGATTTTCTGGTTGTATGTTTACAGAAGTCCTGTTTTGGGGTTTTGGAGGGTTTTAGAGGTTCTGGGACTTTACTGATGATTTGTGCTGACCTTTTGGACCTGGTTTGTGGTTCTGTGTTGATTTCACAGGCAAATAGTGAATTGATCATGGTGCTAGCAATGTGCATGAATATTATTGTGGCTCTGTCAAGTTTTTTCTTCCCAGAAACAGGAACTATGATGGACTTGAGGTGGACTGGACATTGTGAGCTTCAATATTGAATGGGAACTGGATGAAGAGCTGTACAAGGAGCTGGACAAGGAACTGGGAGCTGTCTCCCTCTGAACTCAGGTGACAGTTGGAGCTGGGACCATGGAAGAGGAACCACAGAAGCTGAGAGCTAGCCTTGAGTCAAGATGAAAGAAGACTTTACTTGAATACTGTGTACTGACTGAGAAGATTATAATTTGCCGTGACCTACGGGTGGAGAACTTTGACTTTTGTACTTTGTGATTGAATTAAGGATTTTGTGATTGACTAAATGAATATACTTTGTTTAAAACTATGTGACCACTTTGGTGAAAACTATGTGACCATTTTAGTGATAAGTTTTTCTGAATGCTATAATTTCATAAGTTGTAATATTCTAATGATTTTCTGTGAATGTTTTGCCCTGATTTATTCTTGAATAAATAGAGTGTTCACTAAATTATATAATCAGAGCCTTAAACGCTGTTCATAGTAGCATTCTTCTGGAAAGCTGCTTGCACTTGGCTTTACAGTTATATACTATTCAAAAGACTAACTTACATTAAAGGATTTTTGAGGCAATCATAACCATCAGCTTTACTATACAGTCTTAGTAAAATATAGGAAGAAGATGTGGGAAGATAAAATCTATATAAAATAACAGAAAAATGCATAATATATTTGGAAACTAACCTACCAATACAGATAGAATACATGCTTAAATAATAATACAAAATATATATTTTTACAGAAATAAGAGAAAAAAACAGAAAAATTTACATGGACAGGACATAAGAGTAGAGTACAAATGACAACACTACTATAAATCCTCCACAGATATTGGGTATTCCAACCAATTTAGCAAGGGTATATGTTATAGAATAAAACAAAATAGTAATAAATTTGTTTGGAGGAATAAAGAGGCAATAATATAAAAAGATATGGTGAATAACTTGAAGGGAAGGGAACTAGGAGCTACCTAATCTCAAACTAAATGACAAAGTGATAATAATTTCATACTGAATGGAAAAAAAGTGGGTTAATAGAAATTTTAGGCAAGTACTATATAAAAAGATATATGCATAAGGAAGGGAAGGGAATAGTCATTTCTTCAGTATTATTAAGATGTACTAGTTTATATCTTTTGGGGATCTAGGGATGGGTTCAACTAGTCTCAAAAATAATTTAAAACTTTTTAACTCATATACTCCACTGGTTAGACCATAGACATAGGAGGTTACTAATAGTAAGAAAAGATATGGATGTACAAAAATTGTGTAGAAGTATTGGTAGCTTACAAAAGTTTATGGAAACTGTGATGGCAAAAGCAAGAAGCAAAATGGGTGTTATGTGCTGCATATACTCAAAGTGACCCATGTTCTCAAGAAACTCAAAATCTGATAAGGATAGGACAGATAAACACATATATGCCTGTAAACCAAATATAGAATGAATAGGAAATAATTAACAGGGAATGAAATAGAATTAAGAAGAGTTGGAAGAGATTTCCTGAAAAGAGATGGGATTTTAGTTAGAACTTAATGAGAGCCAACAAAGTTGGCTGGCAGAGGTGGGGAGAGAGTGTTCCAAGCATGGGGGATATTTGGAAAAAATGTCCAGAGCTGAGAGGAGTGTTTTGTTCCTGGAACAGTAAGGAGACTAGTGTCATTGGTTCAAATAGTGTGTTTGTCAAACGTATGGTTTAGGAAAAATCACTATAATTGAATGGAGGATGGCTTGGAGTGGGGAGAGACTTAAGGCAGGAAGACCAAGCAGCAGGCTATTTGAAGAATCTAAATGTTAGGTAATGAGGGCTTGGATTGGAGCAGTTGCAGTATCAGAGGAAGGAACAGTATGTATCTGAGAAATGTTATAAATGTGAAATTGACAAGTCTTGGTAAAAGATTGAATTGAGGATGATACCTTAGGTTTAGAGCATGAGGGAGGAGTAGAAAGGTAATATCCACTACAGTAATGGGAAGGTGGGGTATATGCAGTGTTCAGAGGGGACTAGCACCTTTGATGTGAGGACTTGCCAAGCCTTTTTCAGGGCTGCTCATACATCTTTGGTATTCACCTTCACCCTACTTTCACCTGTGACTCTACCATGTGACTGTACCATGCATAACAGCCATACCAGTAAACTGTCTTGGCAAATGAGCTAAACCAGGTTGCAGATTTGATGTTAACTGATAGGCTTCAAACCTATAAGTGTGTTAGGGGAATGACCACCCCAAGCATGAGAAGACTTCCCCCAGCAGAATGGCTGGATGAGAACAATTTATTGCAATGGACATGAAGGCAGATGAAGTGGAGTGCATAGAGCTTGGTGAGACATTGAAGTTGGAAAAGTCATCCACTGCATCCCAGGACATCAGCAGTCATCCTAATTTTTGTCTTCTCACTCAACTTCACTGACTTTGGAATAGAGAGTGAGGTTGACAACTTTGTGCAAGTCTATCTCACTTAAATCTAATTTATGCACATATCAAGATATCAACTCATGGTGATATTGGCCCTCTTCAAGAAGGAAAGATAAATAACAACAATAGAGGAGTGTAGGGTGGCTTTAGGGGGAAAAATGATAAGCTCGGTTTTATACATGTTAGATTTAAGATATCTATTGGATATCTAGTTCAAGATATCTGAAAGTCAGTTGGAGATGCAAGATTGAAAGTTAGTAGAGAGGTTGGAGAAGAACAGGATATTTGAGATTCATTGGCATAGAGACCATACTTAAATTGGTGGGAGTTGATGAGAACATCAATGAAGCAACATAAAGGAAGAAGTGGAGAGTGTCCTCACTTTTCTCGTTTTTAAAAGGAAGTTTGAACTAGGTGGCTTCTTGGGTTCTTTCCACCTCTAGATCTATGATTTTATGAATAGGAAGAATTCAGAGAATACTAAAAAGATTTGTCTGAAATAATGTATAATGAAGAAAGAAAAGCCAAAAAGAACAATACATATGGTTGCAACAATATAAATAAATACAGGATGTGGCTGCAGTAAAACTCTGTCCAAATACAACAGTTAATGCTTACCATACTGACAAAGTAAAATTACATACATCTCCATACATACTCTTTGAGATAGTATTTTTTTGGGGGGGGGTGCTGAAATAGGGAAATTCTTTGCACATGTATTGGAAAATATCTGAACTTTCAGAACAGAATTTATTAATATTTTAAATGTGAAGATTTAGGAAATGAGATTTGTTGACTAACAGTCAGTTAAGTGTTTTTTGTTTTTTTTTGTAAAATCCAAGATATGAGACTCCACTGATAACTTCTTAAGATATTTTTGGCAGGAACACGAATTTGATTTGAAATAAGCTTTGTGAAACAAGTAAATAAAACAAACAAGTAGACTTTAGAATATTTTGTTATATTCCATTTTCTAAAACTTCTCTTTTTTACTTATGAAGATTTGAAATGCATAAAAACAGTTAAAATATATACTGAACTGTGATTTACTTTGTGAACCACTACTTTAGAATTTAAGGTGAAATTACTTGGGGCCACTTTTGGTTCACTTCTGATCATTTAAAATTACATTCAAGTTCTTTCCTTTCACTCTTTTAGTCTCTCTAAGAAGGAGATCAATTAGCCCTAATCTTTTAGGCAAAAAATATTTTTTAAATATCTACTTGTTCAAGGAAGTTTGCACAAACAGCTAAAAGCGGAAAATAAAAACAGTAATTAACAACAGCCAGTGCCTGGTGCCAGAACATTTACACAAAGGAGAATTCTAGATGGGTCCAGTCTCCTTTCCTCATTCTGAAAGTAGGCCTTAAAATTATCCTGTTTCATAAAGATTTTACATGTAAATACCAGGCCAATTATGTCATCAGCAAGAGGTTTCACATACCATACAGTTACAGTTCAAGCTATATAAACATTCCATTTCTTTCTATTGAAATAGGGAATTCAAAGCAGCATTCACAGTGTTGACAAAGGAAAATAATTGATAACACTTAAAAAGAAAAAAAAAAGAGGCTTTTCCACCCCATCCCCCAATCCCCAACCTCTGGAATATATATGCTTCTTGACATTTTTATGTAGCTTCTACATCTTCTGAGGTATATAATTTGACTTCAAAGAAAAATAAATAAGATTGCAAGGAGCCTTTTCTTCTTCTCCATAAAGGTAGGTACCCTGCTATGCTTTCCATCTTGATAAATAGAAGTGCCCTGCTATTCTTATTGCATTTTGTATTCTCAGTGGAGATTAGCCTGGATTAGGGTCTAACTACCTGAACCTTTGAAAATCTGCCCACATAGATATAGAGAAATTATTGTGGCTCTTTTCAGGAACTAAAAGGGCTTAAAATGGCAATGAAAAACTAGGATATTCAATCCTGAACTTGATAACACCAGTAATTTAAGGCGCAACTAGATGGCTCAATGGATACAGCATTGGTCCTGAGGTCAGGAAGATCTGAGTTAACAACTCTGGTCTCATACGGTTACTACCTGCGTGACCCTGGGCAAATCATTTACCTTCTGTTTCCCTAATGCACTAGACACAATAATCCAGTAGTCTTGATGAGATCATTGATGAAGTAGTATACAGGAAGACAGAAGGGGGCCCTCAGTTTTCTCATTATTAAAAGGAAGGTTGAAATAGGTGATTTATTAGGTTCCTCCTACCTGTAGATCTATGATTCTATGAATATGAAGAATTCCGAGAATCATAAAAAAGACTTGTATGAGATAATGTAGAATGAAGAGAGTAAAACCAAAAAGAATACACATTGTTGCAACAATATAAATAAATAGAAGATGTAGATGCAATAAAATTGCAATACACATTAGTAAATTACTATAGCAATCTACTATTTGATAAATTCAAAGACTCCATATTCTGGGATAAGAAGTGCCTACTTAACAAAAACTGCTAGGAAAACTGGAAAAAAAGTCTGGGAGAAACTAGGCATAGACCAACACCTATACCATATATGAAGATAAGGTCAAAATGGGTGCATAATTTAGGCATAAAGGGTGAAATTATAAGGAAATTAGGAGAGCAAGGAATAATTTGCAGGTCAGATTTATGGACAAGGGAAGAATTTATGACCAAAGAAGACACAGAGAACATTATGAAATGCTAAATGGATAATTTTGATGACATTAAATTAAAAATGGTTTGCACAAACAAAACCAATGCAACCAAGATTAGAAGGGAAGCAGAAAGCTGGGAAACAGTTGTTACAGCCAGTGTCTCTGATAAAGGTATTATTTCTAAAATATATAAAGAATTAGGTCAAATTTGTAACTATAAAGTCATTCCCCAATAAATTCATTTCCCAAAAGTCGAAGGATAAGAACAGTCAATTTTCAGATGAAATTCAAGCTATCTATAGTCCCATGAAAAAATGCTCTAAATCACTATTGATTAGAGAAACGCAAATTAAAACAATTCTGAGGTACCATCATACCAATGATATTGGCTAATATGTCAAAAAAGAAAAATGATGAATGTTAGAGAAGATGTGGGAAAAATGCAACACAAATATATTATTCATAGAGTTGTAAATTGATCCAGCCATTGTGGAGAACAATTTGGAACTATGCCCAGAGTGCTATAAAACTATGCATACCCTTTGACCCAGCAGTGCCACGTCTAGGTCTTTATCCAAAAGAGATCATGCAAATAGGCAAAAGACACAGAAGTATGAAAATACTTATGGCAACTCTTTGTGGTGGCCAAGAATTGGCAATTGTGAGGATGTCCATCAGCTAGGAAATGGCTGAACAAGTTGCGGTATATGAATGTAATGGAATATGATTGTTCCATAATAAATGATTTGCAGGTGGACTTTAGAAAAACCTGGAAAGTCTTTTATGAACGGATCCTTAAGTGAAGTGAGCAGAACCAGGAAAACACTGTATATAGTAACAGCAACATTCTGCAATAGATGATCAACTCTGTTAGACTTAGTTCTTCTGAGTTATGCAATGATCTAAGACAGCTTCAAAAGACTCATGATGAAAATGCTACCCACATCCAGAGAAATAACTGTTGTGTCTGAATACAGATTGAAGATTACTATTTTCTCTTTCTTTTGTTGTTTTTTGTTTTTCCTTTCTCATGATGTTTTCCCTTTTGTTCTGATTCTTCTTTCACAAAATGACTGTAATGAGAATGGGAATTTGAAGATCTTCCCTGCCCCTTAATAGACCTAGAGGGGAGTTCGAAGACCTTCCCTGATTGAAGGTAAACTCTGTCCCCTAGTACTTTTAGTGCAATAACATGGAAGGAATTTGTTAAAGCCCACAGGAAGGTGGGAGTCAGAGTTAGAGAGATGGTGGGAGAGAGAGGGGCTCAGGAAAGGAGAGAGAGAGCTTTGTGAGTAAATATTGATCTTGTATTGGTTTGTGGGAAGGCTGAAGGATGCTGTGGCTCTCAACATTATTATGGCTTCTTAATATCTTTAGTACCATGATGGAACAGGCTTACTGGTTTGGGATTTGGTTTTCTTGTGTCCAAATAAATATTTCAGTTCTCACCTCTATTTGGAGAGTTTGGTATATTTTATGATCAAACATCATGAGATATTTATAGTCAAGGTCTTTATTGTGTACGTGAGTGCTGTAAATATTTCATTGATGCTACAATGACTATTATGGGAATATGATTTAAAAGAAAAAAATAAAGAGAAGGTCACACAGAGTCATGAAGAATCATACACACTGAACAACAAACATGGAAACTCAAGGAGTGCCTTTATAACCAATTTATGGGAGCATTTAGTTATCATGACATCTTGGCAAAATATAATGATATTAATTCTGTAAATTAATTGACAAATAGATTGGAGCTGTGTTGGCTAGTTTCTAACCTTTTAGACTAAAGCGGGGGCAATAGTACACAAATTTATTCATCTGTGCCACAAGAAAGGCTTGTGAAAGGCTTTGCAGATTTGTAGATTCAGCAGAAATGGGCAATGAGACATCATGCAAGTTATTTATTTTATGTTTCCTGGTTCCTCATCTTGGATATAGCCATGATATAATGGGAAAAGAACTACCTGAAGTTTAAAAAAAGAAAAACCTTAGGCTTTAATATTAACCTTGAAGTTTGCTAGGTCTATGACCCTTTGCAAATCACTAAATCATTCCAAGCCTCTGTTTTTTCATCTTGGGGATATGAGGGTCTTTCCCTCCCAGATTGATTTTTTTTTTTGATTGGGTTAATGAAGTCATCTTTTGCCTCATTTCTTACCTACTCTTGATCACTGAATGGGCATTGCCTCTCTCAAAGTGAGAACTGGGATAGACTTTAGCTTAAAAAGGCCAAGGTCTCTTACTGAATCCTGGATCAACTCCAGTGGTCCTGATGTGTAGTGTGCCTCTAGACACTTATGGCTCTGGAGCAGAGAGTGAGGTGGGCCACTTTGCACAGCCTTCCCTCACTTGAATCCAATTGACTTGCAAGTTATTACATCACTTTCCTGATATGGTCCTTTTCAAGGAAGAAGGACCAGCACCAACAAACAAAAGACTATGATTTTTACTATCTATTAAATAATAATAGTTATACTAATAATAGCCTTCATATAACACTTTAAAATGTGCAAAGTGCTTTATAAATTTTTTCAGTCAATTCTCACAACACCCTGGGAGGTAGGTGCTATTTTTATCCTCATTCTACAGATGAGGAAATTAAGTCAAATAGAAATGATGTAGTCCCTTCCCAAGGTTGTTGTGAGGACAGCATTTTGCAAGCCTTTACATGTATAACATCAATTGGATCTTTTGTGAAGGGAGTAACTATTTCTTTGGTTCTGTTAACAATTACTCTGATTCTACCTATTTGTTAGTGTAAGGAAAAGAAATTAAATGATATATGTTTTGTGAATATAAAACACTGCTGCTAAAATTTTAATCTGGAATGTTATATGCCATTAATAAAAGTAACAATTAATTAGAAGAGTGCAATTATCAGTTAATTGACTATCAGGCTGTAAGTCAGAAAGAGTTGGCTTCAGTATTCCTGATTATGATACCTCTATGTGACTATGGGCAAGTCACATATGCACCAAGTACCGCATCCTTATCCCCGACTAATGTATTAATTCCTAGGAAAATTTTGATGTGCTTGATAAAAGAATTCCCTTAAATTTCACAATATTGCAGTCTTAGTCTATTACTATACATCTCTAAAACCCCAGCCCCTCCCCTCCAAAAAAACTTCTTTGCACATAGCAGGTAGTTGATACATATCTCCATTTAATTTGCATGACAAAGAACACTTACGGAATATTCAGAGAATTTCAACTTTAAAGCTAGGAATCTGTGTGCACAGTGTTAAAACTCATCAATACCAAAGGAGAGCTAAGGTAAATAAGGTTTTGTGATATCACTTCAGCAAAAAGATCACAGAATTATAGATTTAGAAATTGAAGGGAATTCAGAGGTTATCTTTGCCAACTCTTTCATTCTAGAGTGGAATAACTGAGGCTAAGAAGTCAATCAATACGTCCATGGTGAAAGAGTTCATGAGGAGCAGGATGAGAATTTTAACTCGCATCCTCTGAACTCAAAACCAGTGAGTGATCTTTAATCTGAGTCACAAAGTTTATCAATCTCAGGTCGATAAAGTTCACAGATATAGAGCTAGAAACCTTTCATTTTACATATGAAGAAACTAAGCTCCTCTCCACCTCCTCCAAGTCAATTGATTGGCTGTAGGCCACACAGATAGAAAATGACATGGCCTAAATTCAAACCCAGGTCCTCTGACTCAAAATCTATCATTTTTCCTACTACTCACCTCACACACACACACACACACACACACGACAAACGCACATTAAATATCTGATTTTTTTTTTACCTTTTCAATATTTTTGATTTTATATAGTTAGAGGAAAATTATTAAAGGTAATATTTTTGAATAGTTATTTTTACATTGCAATCAAGTTCTTTTTTGTTGTTATTTGCTTCTTTGTGTACTTTTTGTTGGGAAGTGGGGGTTATAGGTCATGGTCATTGCTGTTAAAACTTGAAGATGTTTATTCAGCTTTTACAGCCATTCTTTAAATTACTCTGTTGTTCCTGGCCAACTGTTTATGATAAAGAAAGAAAATTATATACCTTCAAGAATGTGTGTGTCTGTATGTATCTGTATATCTCTATCTCTGTATCTATCTCCATCTCCATCTCTCTCTCTCTCTTTCTCTCC
>JAQQSU010000668.1:0-19293 GCA_028627135.1 Pseudochirops cupreus | reverse complement strand
TCTGCTCTTCTCACTTAGTGCTGCATCCCACAAGTTTTGGTATGTTGTCTCATTATTGTAATTCTCTTGAATGAAGTTGCTGATTGTTTCTATAATTTCTTGTTTGACCCACTCATTCTTTAGGATTAAGTTATTTAGTTTCCATCTAGTTTTTCGCATATCCTTCCATGGCCCTTTATTACATATAATTTTTATTGCATCATGATCTGAGAAGGATGCATTTAATATTTCCTCCTTTCTGCACAGAATTGTGAGGTTTTTATGCCCTAGTACATGGTCAATTTTTGTGTATGTGCCATGTACCACTGAGAAGAGGGTATATTCCTTTTTATCCCCATTCAATTTTCCCCAGAGGTCTACCATATCTATCTTCTCAAAGATTCTATTTACCTCCTTAACTTCTTTCTTGTTTATTTTGAGGTTAGATTTATTGATCTCAGAGAAGGGGAGATTGAAGTCCTCTACTAGTATAGTTTTGCTATCTATTTCTTCCTCTAACATCCTTAATTTCTCCTTTAGGAATGTAGATGCTGTACCACTTAGTGCATAAATGTTTAGTAATGATATTGCCTCAGTGTCGATGGTGCCTTTTAGCAGGATATGGTTCCTCCCTTATCTCTTTTAATTAGATCTATTTTTGCTTTTGCTTTATTTGAGATGAGGATTGCTACCCCTGCTTTTTTTACTTTAGCTGAGGCATGATATATTTTACTCCAGCCTTTTACCTTTACCCTGTGTGTATCCTTCTGTTTCAGATGTGTTTCTTGTAAACAGCATATTGTAGGATTATGGTTTTTAATCCATTCTGCTATCTGCCTCTGTTTTATGGGAGAGTTCATCCCATTTACATTCACAGTTAGGATTACTATCTGTGTCTTTCCCTCCATCCTATTCCCTTCCCTATTTATGCTTTTGTTTTTCCCCTTCTTCCTTCCCCTTCTTAAGAGTTTTCCTTTTGACCGCTGCCTCTCCACAGTATTCCCTTCTTATCAGCCCCCCTCCCCTTTCCTATCCTTCTCCCTTGCTACTTCTTCCCTCTCTTCTACACCCACCCCCTTTTTTGGCCCTTCCTCCCTCCTACTGCCTGTCGGATATGATCGATTTTTATACTCAATGTTGTATTTATTTCTTCCTCAAACCAAGATTGACGCGAATAGATCTCATGCAGTGCTCCTCTCCCTCCCCTCTTTCCCTCTATTATGATAAATGGAGTCCTATCTTTAACTGGTTGTGTTATTCCCTCCTTGCACCAGAACCAGTGAGGGAGTAGCTCATATAATGGTCACCTCCCTCCCTTCTTTCCCTCTACTATATTGTTTTTATGCCTCTTTGTGTAGCATAATTTACCCTTTTCTGCTTCATTCTTTCCTCTTCTTCCATTACAATCCCTTAAAAAGGATTTTTATTATTATTTTGCATAGTTTATACCCACACCCTCTCTTTGTCTATATCCCTTTTAGATGTTGCTGTAGGTGTAGAGTTTACAATATTAACAGTTATTAGCTTCCCATATAGGGATGTAAATAGTTTGCTCTTGTTAAATAACAAGTTACGTGTGTGTGTGTGTGTGTGTGTATGTGTGTGTGTGTGTGTGTGTGTGTATGTGTGTGTGTGTTTTCCTTATTTACCTTTCTATGTCTCTCCTGGGTCTTGTAATTGGAGGTTGAATTTTCCATTGAGCTTTGGCTTTTCCATCAGGAAGGTCTGAAATTCTGTTATGTCACTGAATGTCCATCTCCTTGCCTGGTAGATTATGCTCAGTCTCACTGGATAGGTGATCCTTGGTTGTAGCCCGAGCTCTTTTGCCTTGAGAAAAATCATGTTCCAGTTTCTCCAGTCTTTCAGCGTTGAGGCTGCCTGTGCAATCCTCACTGTGGTTCTGTGATATCTGAATTGTTTCTTTCTGGCCGCTTGTAGTATTTTCTCCTTTACCTGACAGTTCTGGAGTTTGGCCACAACGTTTCACAGACTTTTCAATTTGGGATCTCTTTCAGGAGGTGTCTGGTGGATTCTTCCGATTTCTATTTTACCCTCTAGTTCCAGGATCTCAGGGCAGTTTTCTTTGATGAGCTCTTGGAAGATATTGTCCAGACTCATTTTTTCATCATGATTTTCTGGTAGACCAATGATTCTCAGATTGTTTCTCCTGGATCTGTTTTCCAGGTCAGTTATTTTTCCATTGAGATATTTTACCTCTTCTTCTAATTTTTCAGTCTTGATGTTTTGTTTGATTGATTCTTGGTTCCTCATAGAGTCATTGGCTTGAATTTGGTTGATTCTAGTTTTTAGTGAATTATTCTCCTCAGTTAGTTTTTGAAGCTCCTTTTCCCTATGCTCAGATTTCGTTTTTAGTTCACACATTTTACTTTTTAAGGAGCTGTTCTCTTCATTGTAATGTTTTTCTAATTTCACCATTTTGTTTTTATAAGAGGTGTTGATTTTATCTTCTACCTCTCTAAGCCGGATTTCAAAGTTCTTTTTGAGCCCATCTAGGAATGCTTTCTGTGCCTGAGACCAGGTCATAGTCCCTGTTAAAGCTTCAGCTGCGTGTGTGGAGTCAATTCTCTCTCCTTCTGAGTTTGATTCCTCCCTCTCACAGTAATAGAATTCCAGGGTCTTTGTCTTTGTCTTTGTAGCCTGCTTTCTTCCCATTTTGAGGCAAGACCTTAGCCATGCCCTTCCTCCAGGGTTCCTAAGCCTTTACTGCTTAAAATTTTCTTTTGGACCAATAATTACTGTGTTTTGGGGTTAGAGGGGGAGATTGGAGCAGCCAGGGTTTAGACTGTCATCTCGGTCCCTGGAAGTTCAAATGGGGTTTTTTAAATTTCCAGGCTGTGATTGGGTAGTTCCAGGAGTAGCTGCTGCCCCTGCCCCTAGGCCTTGCCTTTGTCTCTTACCCATCTCTGTCCAATCCCTGCCCTGTGGTGATAGGCCTGGGAGTGGCTCTTTTTGGTTGGTGGATCAGCAGGCCTCCTCTGGCAGCCTCTCAGTGCTCTGCCGCTACGGGTCTCCAGGGCCTGTTTGGTGGGTCACGCTGCCACATTGGGTCTCTGGTGACCCATTCTTTATGTTTAAATTACTTAGTTCAATTTAAAATCTCACAAAACTTCCTCCCCCACCCTTTATTGCTTAGTAATTTTAATGAATTGTGGCTAGTATAGGGTATATTTAATATTTCTGCTGTCTTGAATTTGTTTGAGATTTTTCTATCCTAGTTCATGACCAGTTTTTATAAAGTTTCCATGTACAGCTGAGAAATGGGTATACTCCTTTCAGTTCAAATTCAGTAATTGTTATAGATCTACTATCATTATACATGTCTAAAATTCTATTCAGGCCCTTTAGTCCTTTTTTCTTTTTATGTTAGATATGTCTAGGTACAAAAAGGCTCCATTGAGATCCCCAGACATTATACCTTTGCTGCTTATTTCCACCTGTACTTTGATTAACTTTTCATTGGTACATATGTATTAACTTTTGACATTATTCAATTGTTTATTGTCATGTGCTGCTCAGTGTCCAGCACTAAGCATGATTGGAGATGTGAATAAAAAATGACCAGACAATGTGTGTAGTTCAAGGAAGAACCATGAACTCTATTGATTCTTTGAACAAGGTTTTTAAAGATCCAAAAGACAAAGATTCAAGTATTCTTATCCTAATCATATCCTGGAATTTTATTATCAATATAATAGTCTGTCATACCCCGGAAGTGGCTCAGATAAGATAAGGCTTTGTGATATCAAGGACCCAGGAAGTCATGGGGAAAGTCAGTTGTCTCTTATCAAAGTGTATCTACAGGACAAAGGATGCCCCCCACCATCCCTGCCCCAAACAGGCTTTGAAGCCCGAAGCCAAAGCCGCAATCTCAAAGACATCTACATAGAAACTGACCCCCAAGAATCAAGTATTTTGACTTACAATAGTCTTTAGTCTGTTATGTCCTGGACGTAACATAATTTGATAAGGAACATGTCCTTTAGGTGCCTGAAGTCTGGGGCAAAAGCTTTGATGTCAGAATATCAAACAAAAGTCCTTTTAAGTGTATCCCGGGGGATACCCAAGCCTTTACAAGCCGCATCACCTGGAGGAGTCCTGATTAGGGCACACTGTCAAGATTTTTATCCAAGTCCTGGATCAGGCCTCTTTGTCTCCCCACAGTTTATGTTGCCTTTAAGAATAATGTCATTTTCTTTTTTAACTCTTTTAACTTTTAACTTTTAACTTTTAACTCTTTTAATCTTGTCTATTTTTACTGTTGCCTTGTCTAAGATCACAATGGCTACTCCTGCTTTTTTGAGTTTACCCGAGACATAAATTTTATTTTTGGGTTATGCTCTCCTTTTCTGCTCTTCTTTGTTCCTTTGTTTTGTGGATGAATTTGTCCCATTCATAGTCATGGTTATATTTGCCTCTGATGTGTAAAAAGTTTGAGAGACATAGTTTCTGGGTAATTAATCATTTTAATAATAATGCTAATATGTTATTAATAAAAGCATGATCATTTAGCCATCTCTCTTAGACCAAAGACAAATCATGGAACCCACTGAACTCCTCTTTTTTTTTCCCCACTCAACTCTTCTATGCCTTTGGAAGAGTGGTTGTTCCTGAGGATGGAAATCATCTGATTGGTTAACAAGTAATGAAAAAGGATGAATATTGCAATGAGAAGTAGACCTCTTCTTTTTTTAAAATAGTATTTTTTCCAATTACATGTAAAGATAGTTTTCAACATTAATTTTTTTGTCAGATTTTGAGTTCCAAATTTTTCTCCCTCCCTTTTCTCCCCCCTCCCCAAGACAAGCAATCTGATATAGGTTATTCACGTACAATCATGTTAAACATATTTGCACATTAGTCGTGTTGTGAAAGAAGAACCAGAACAAAAGGGGAAAATCACGAGAAAGAAAAAACTACAAAAAAGGCAAATGGTGTGCTTTGATTTGTATTTAGACTCCATAGTTGTTTCTCTGGATATGGATAGCATTTTCATCATGAGTCTTTCGGAGTTGTCTTAGATCATTGTAAAGAGAGGAACCAAGTCTGTCATGGTTGATGTTATTAAACACAATGTTATTGTTACTATGTACGATGTTCTGGTTCTGCTCACTTCACTCAGGATCAGTTCATCTAAGTCTTTCCAGGTTTTTCTGCTTGTCATTTCTTATATCACAATAGTATTCCATTACATTCATGTAACACAACTTGTTCAAACATTGCCCAATTGATGGGCATCCCCTTAATTTCCAATTCTTTGCCACCACATAAAGAGCTGCTATAAATATTTTTTGTACATCTGGGTCCTTTTCCCTTTTTTATGATTTCTTGGGGATACAGACCTAGTAGTGGTATTGCTGGGTCAGAGGGTATGTCTGGTTTGATTGCCCTTTTGAACATAGTTCCAAATTGCTCTCCAGAATGCTTGGATCGGTTCATAACTCTGAAGTGAGGGACTGGTGTGGGGGGGCGGTAACTTTGATCATATCATATACTTCCAAATCACCCTCAGCCTTAAAGAATCTAATCAAAGAATTTGTACCCATCCAAACATGACTAGAACACAGTGAGCTTCCTGACCGGGGCTGGGTCTGAACAAGATTGAGGAGGAAGTCAATCTGATCTCATTATCTCATTATCAGCAATGCCTTCAGATGCTGGCTTTGCCGAGTAGAGAATAAGATTTCACAGAGGGATAAATCCCCAATATTAACAGTTAGCTATTTAATAATCATTTCAGCCTGTATCCCATCCATTTTGTGCGTGTCTTTATCCTGAAAGGGCAGGAAGAGTGTGATCAGTGCTAGGGATCTAGAATTTATTATTAATGTATACTAAAGAAATAGAATCAATTTGTTATATTTATTTTTTGTGTTTATTCACCTTTATTTCCAAATGTCCCTCCTATTCTTCTCCCCAGAGTTATCTCTTATAACAATAAAAAAGTAAGGAGGAAAAAAGCAGTTCAGCAAAATAAACCAATCTACTGAATCTGACAGGATAGCCATCCACACCCATAGTTCTTTGCAAAGAAGGAGAATTCTTTGCCTTTTTTTTAATCCTCAACTTACCACCAGATGACGTGATCATTTCCATATCTAATGCAACAGAGAGAAGGGGGACTATCTATGGAGCCTGAATCTTATTATGACCAACTGAATTTTCTCTTTAGGCATATAATACTTTCTTTTTTTAAAACTCCTTTTTTTGAGGGGGAAGGTGGGGCAATTGGGGTTAAGTGACTTGCCCAAGGTCACACAGCTAGTAAGTGTCAAGTGTCTGAGGCTGGATTTGAACTCGGGTCCTCCTGACTCCAGGGCCGGTGCTCAGCCACCCCCATATAATACTTTAAATATGTTATCTTCAAAGTTGTCTTGCTTTCTGTTTCCGAATCATTTTCATTCTTTTCTGTTCCTTTTCTTCCTGAAAAAGAAACTATTCTGAACCTAAACACCAAAAAAAGAACATTCCTACACACAACAGAACACAAAAAGATTCTACATGAAACTGAATCTTCATTTCATACTGCTTGCCTTAAAAATAATAATAAATTCTACACGCTATTTTCAAAACTGTTCTACTTGTCATTGCTCGTTCTTGAATTTCTTTTCTTTTCTGTCTGTGCATTTTAACAATATTATAATGTTCCTTTTTTTAAATATCACTGTTGCTAACTCCTCTTCCCCCAACAGTCCTCTTACCCAATGAAAAACCAAGAGAAAGAGGGGAGGAAAATGCCCTCATAAGCAAGCAAAACTAATTCATATAGTGGCTGTGTCCAAAAATGTTTTTCTCTTTCAGCACTTTATGTTCATCACCTCCCTGTCAGGAAGTAGATACCATGTTGCATCACGGATCCCCTGGAGACATGGTTGGTATAACCTTCTACTATCCTCCCATATCTCTCCTGCCTTTTGTGACTAACCTCCTTGAGAAAACTGTCTAGAATAGTATGCCTCCACTTTTCCTCTCACTCTCTCTACAATCTGGCTTATAACATCATCATTCAGCCAAAAACGTGCTTTCCAAAGGTATCAATGATCTCTTAATTGCCTAATCCAATGGCCTTTTCTCAGTCCTCTTGAGCTCTGTGGCACAGTCAATCTTCATCTTCTCCACAACCTTGTTTTCTCTCTAGATCTTCAGGACACTACCCTCTCTTGTTTGCCCTCCCACATATTTGACTGCTTCTCAGGATTCTTTGCTGAAACTTCTTCCAGGGCATTCCCACTATCCAAGGAAATCTTCCAGGGCTTATACTGCTTCGCTTGGTAATCTGATCAATTCCTTCTCACATCTATCTATCCTACCCTAATCTTTCTGATTACCTCCACTGTCTCATTCAACTGCCTGTTAGACATCTCAAACTGGATGTCCTTATGTCTTAAACTAAACATGTCCAAAGCTAGGTGGTGCTACACTGGCCAGAACCCCTAGCCTGGAGTCAGGAAGACCCCTCTTCCTGAGTTCTAATCTGGCCTCAGACATTGCTAGCTGTATGACCCTGGGCAAGTCACTTAATCCTGTTTGCTTCAGTTACCTCATCTATAAAAATGAGCTGGAGAGTGAAATGGCAAACCCCAAATGGGGTCACAAAAAGTCAGACAGGACTGAAATGACTCAACAGCCACAAAACCAAAGCTAAACTCATTATCTTTTCCCCCTAAAACTCTTCCCTTCCAAACTTCCATGTTCCTTTTGAGGGTACTACCATTCAATCCCCCAGGCTCATAACCTAGGAGTCATCCTTGACTCTTGGCTGTCTCTCTCACATCCAATCTGTTGCCAGGGCTTGTCCATTTCACTTTCTCTCATCCAACACTACCACCAGTCTGGTGTAGGCCTTTAGGACTATCACAGTGAACTGTGGGTAGGACTGTCCACTTCAAGTCTCTCCCCACTCCAGTCTATCTTCCATTTAGCCATCACAGTGATTTTCCTAAAACACAGACCTGACCATGTCAAACCCCCTTCCCCCATAAACTCCAATGGCTCCCTGTTATCTGATCAAATACAAAATCCTCTGTTTGTTATTCAAAGCCCTCTGTGGTCCTCACTTATCTTTCCAGTCTTCCCCCAGCTAGATCTGCCCTTTTCCTCATGTACTCTTCTATCCGGGGACACTGGCCTTTTACTGTTCCTTGGCAGGACATTTCATTCCCCACCTGCACATTTTTCACAAATCATCCCCCAGGCCTAGAATGCTTTCCTTCCTCATCTGTACCTTTGGATTTCCCTCAAGTCCCAGCTAAAAACCCACCTACTGCAATAAGCTTTTTCTGATTATCCTCAATTCTAGTGCTTTCTTTCTTTATGTCGTATATATGTTATTCATACATAGTTGCTTGCAAGTTGTCTCTCCCCTTAGTTGTGAACTCCTTAAGGGTAAGGATTGTCTTATTCCCTTTTTTTGTATCCCTCGTGCTTAATAAATATTTATTGACTGATTGACCTTCTTTTCTTACTCTCCCCCCTCTAATTCTGTTAACCCTATCACTACCATCCTTTCCCTCCCCAGTTTCCTCTTCCTCTAAATTGAAGGAAAGAAAAATAAAGCTCTTGGATCAGATGTATGTAAATAAATAAATCCTTACATTCTCAATGTCCCAAAATGTATATCTCATTCCAGACCTTCAGAGTTCATCACCTCTGTCAGGAGGTAGGTAGTCTGTTTCATTACTGGATCTTTGGAATCTTGGTTGGTCATTACGTTGATCAGACTTCTTTATTAGTCTTTTAAAAAATGTTTTTGTTATAATATTGCTTTAACGTGAAGGTTCTCCTGGTTGTACTGCCCTTGCTCTGAATCATACCATATAAGTCTTCCCATGTTTCTCTGAAGCTGCCCTTTCATAATTTCTTTCAGTGCAATCACATTCCATTACATTTGTGTACTATAATTTGTTTATCCATCCCCCAGTCAATGGATACCTTAATTTCTAATTCTTTGCTGTGACAGAAAGCTATTATAAATATTTTGGTACGTATAAGTTCTTTTCCTCTTTATTTTTGGAGGATTTAGGATTAGTAGTGGTCTTACTGGGCCAAAGGGTATGATTGGCTTGGTGATACTCTGGGCCTTATTCCAAACTACTTTCCAGAATGGCTCGAAATTCTTGGGATCACCCATAGTGCTCTAGTGTGCTTAACCCATAGCCCCTCTGATATTTGTCATTTTCCTCTTTTATCATCTTTGCTAATTTGACAGGTGTGTGGTAGGACCTGGAGTTGTTTTAATTTGCATTTCTGTAGTGATTTGAAGCACTTTTTGCATATGATTGTTGATAGCTTAGATTTCTTCCTTTGAAAACTGCCTCTTCATTTCCTTTCACTAAATGCATATTTGGAAATATTGGAGAACAGCTCTTATTCTTAGTTGTTGTGAGAAGAATGTGCTGCAAAGGCTTTCCTCCCAGTTCCCTGTTTCCTTTCGAATTTCTGAACTGCATTAATTTTGCTCATACAAAGCCTATAATTGAAATTGTTGTGTTCTAAACCTGGATCTCTAGCTTGGGCTCTTACTTTGGGCCTTAGTGCCAGGGCCAGGCTCTGTCCCTCCTTTACTCCCAAGTAACATGGTTAGGCCTTAAGTGGTTTTGACCTGGCACCCCTGGTTTATACTTCCTTTGGTGTGTGGCACGTCTGTGCTCAGCTCAACTTTCTGTGTTTTCAATCCTTGTCCTACACTTGGATGACTGTGATCAAGACAATGGGTGATCTACTTCTATTCTGGGGTTTCCTTGATCCCGAGGTGGGCACTCCGTGGTGTTGTCTTCTTTGTGATGCTTTTGCTGGTTTCTTGTCTTTTCCACCTGTTTACCTGCTGCCCTTGCTGGCAAGACTTCTCTTCCAGTGTCCACGGCTTCTGACCATGGTTTTGTGTTCTCCTGGGCTGGACAAAGGAATTTACTGAAGCTTTCTTTGGATTTCTTGGTTACTATGTAGTCCGATCTTCTTTTTAGGTCCTTGCTGTAATATAAGTAGGAGAGTATAGTTTCAGTCTGATTTACTGTTTTTGCTGTACTCTTCTTTGGAGGTCTCTGATCACCTCCCAGATTGGTAAGGTGCATCACGCCCAAACTTCTCTTTCTTTGCTGCTGTTTTGACTAAATAGTTTAACACCAGCATGATTTCTGGTTTCAAGGTGATGATTGGAATCAGAAAGGCTTTTGATCCTGCAATGAAATGTTCTGGTTACTGTATTTTCCTGGCCTTCCAACAGCTGCAGCTAAGC
Source organism: Pseudochirops cupreus (assembly GCA_028627135.1). Classification (NCBI taxonomy): domain Eukaryota; kingdom Metazoa; phylum Chordata; class Mammalia; order Diprotodontia; family Pseudocheiridae; genus Pseudochirops; species Pseudochirops cupreus. The sequence continues at coordinate 9,062 of JAQQSU010000668.1, read as the reverse complement.
TGGATGTCCCACCCTCATAGCTTCACACCTGTAGTTTTATATTCTAAGTCAGTGGAAAAAGAGGGTTCTTAGGTATGAATTTTCATTTTGCACCCAATTTCTATGCTATATTGGGAAAGGTTTCTAAAATGGAAAAAGTGTACTCTGACTAATTTGATTTTACTAGGAGAGAGGGAAAAAATGTCAACCAGAATTTATTTACAAATTTTTTTTCATTGATAGTTTTTGGTTTTACGTTTTCTCGTTACAATATTTACATTTATAAAATGTTTTTACATTTCACATTCTAGATTTTCCCTATATTTCTCTGCCTTTTCCATCCCACTCAGTCAATAAACATTTATTAAGTGCGAGCACTGGGAACACAAAGAATAGCACAACAGCCTGTTCTTGGGGGTGGGGGGAGACCCAACATGCAAAGAACTCTGGAAAAGCCAACTCTGGACAGGATAACTTTGACATACTCACAAAAGGAAGGCACCCAATTAAGGGAGATTGGGAAAGGCTTCCTTCACCAGGTGAGATTTCAGCAGGGACTTGAAGGAGACTAGGGAAGCCAGGAGGAAGAGGTGAGGCAGGAGAACATTCCAGGCACGAGGGAGGGCCAGAAAAAATGCCGGAGTCGGGACGTTCATTCCAGAATTTAGAGACGGGCCTATCTTAGGCTATTCATTCAGGTTCCGTGTTGAAATGAAAGAAGGCATTTGTAAGTCATTGGACAGTCTACAGAACGAAGTTTATTTAGTCCTAATTTAGCACAGGTATGTGACCAGGATTCAGTGGTTCTTAGCTCCTGTAAATGAGGCCCACTTATCTCCCTGGAGAAACTTGCCTGCTTGGCAGAACAGGGGGAGGTAACCCTCATGTTTTCAGACATCCAGCAGGTCCAAAGGGCACCTCCCCTGTTGGGGGGATTGGGAAGGCATGTCAGCCTGGTCTGAGGCCAAGAGGAAGCTGCATCTTGAGGAGACTCGCCATTAGTCTTGCTTTACCCTCAGGCCTGAAGAGGAAGAAATCAATCAGCCAAGCAGATTGGTACATTGAAAGACTGAAACTCTATGCATCTTGGTAATGGAGTAGGGAGCAGGGGAGGAATGTCCTCCCAGGGTTTCAATAAGTTCTTATCTGATACCAGTTGTGTTCCAGGCACTGGGCTAAGTACCAGAGCTAGACAAAGAACAAAGCAACTGTCATCATTTGTATTTTAAACATTTTACAAAACAAATAACTTACTAAGACAAGTTTGAACACTTTTCGAGTCCAGCTATTTACTTCAGTATTTCAGGCATTTCTCTGGTGTGTATATTTCTCCAACTCATGCAGGTCAGAACCCTTCTATAACTCAGGTTGTTAGTCTTTCAAGAGTTCCTTTGACCAAAAATTCATCACCCCTTTGAGCTAGCTGCCTGGTGATGGGCCTCCCTGCATTGAGCAAGGCTGGTCTGACCACTGCCAGGCAGCATTTGTCTTCAAGACTCACCTCAAAACCTTTCCAGCTTGTTAGGAGTAGGTATAGCTTATACTTTGCTGGCCTAGCCTCCTGGTCTAGGGTCAACACAGTGCCTCAGTGAGGCATTGGAGCAGGGCTCTAGCAGAGAAAAATACAGAAACTAAAACATAGTTCCTTTTCATCCTTTCTTTCTTTCTTTCTTTCTTTCTTTCTTTCTTTCTTTCTTTCTTTCTTTCCTTCTTTCTTTAGCAGCTATACCAACAAAAAAACTATATAAAAGTTTTTATTAAGGTATGAGATAGTATCGATGGGTTGTGATTCCTATAGATCACAGAGCCGCTGAGGCAGATCTTTGAACCTGCACCACCCCCCTCCCCCCACCAAAGCTGAAACTATTCTATTTCTCCCAAAATATTCTTGTCAAACAAGACCCTGGTGTGATGCTAATTCTGTGCCAGTAATAGGAATTGCCAGCTTCATGTCTATTATTCCAGAAAAATGACTGAATTCAGAGAGGCTCCTTCTCTCTCCGGGGGAGTGATTTTTTTTGTCTGTCCACAGGCACTCTTAAATTGTCTAGGAAGTTCCAGAGGGTTTTTAATTTGTGTTGATGGCCTGATCACACCATTAAAATGACAAATTGTGAGGTAATTTCCAGGCCTGGGAGACAAGGGCAGGACAAGATGGAAATGAGCAGTTGTCTCATTTCAGATGTGGAATACATGAAAGAGAGTGAAATCAGGCCAGAAAGGTAGATTGGAACCAGATTGTAGAGGCTCTTACATCCCAAACTGTAGCATTGGTAACCTATTCTAGAAAGAATAGTCTTAAGGAAACCCTAGAAGTTGTTGAATAGGGTGGCAATGTGATCAGTCTTCACTTTAGGGATATCATTATGGAAGCCATTTGAAAGATGTATTGGAAGGACCAGAGAGGCAAGGGGGCCAGTTAGAAGGCAATGACCATACACCAGGTTAGAGATAGGCAGGGTGAGAATAGGGTGGTCAACAAACATTTATTCAGTGTTCCCCATATGTCAAGCTTTGTGCTAAGCCCTGGGAATAAAAAGAAAGGCAACACTGTCCAGGCCTGCCAGGAGCTCATGTTCTAAGGGGCAGACAGGACATGCAGATAGCTGTGTACCTGCAGTATAGATACAGGGTAAACTGGAGATAGTCTCCCAGGGGAAGTACCCGGAAAGGCTCCTGCGGGAAGATAACAGTAGGTAACAACTGTGGGAATCTTGATTATTGATAAATACGGATTGAATGAACCTAAAGGGAAGAGAGGTTACTGAGTGACAGTGGTAGGGGGAGAGTCTGTAAGTAGCACTGGGGGACCAAGGAGTATTCTGACTACCCCATGGTGGCCAGTGAATGGCATGTAAGTACTACTGGTACTGGAGAGGGTTGCCAGGGATTTCACATTCTGGAGGGAGCCAGAGCTGAATGAGAGCCAGACGAGGTGTGAAATTAAGTGGTTTAAAATGGAGTAGGCATTCCAGAGAGCATTGTGGAAAGAATGGGTAGGTCTGGGGTGGGACATTTAGGGAAGAGGGTTGTGGGTGATGGGATTATAGGAGTCTGATATGGAAGATGATCTGTAGAGTGGCATGAAAACCTAGAGAAGACCTAGAGAAGGGAGTATCCAGCAGGAGAGGATAGTCAACAGTGTCAAAATGCTACAGGGAGATTGAGAAGGATGAGGACTGAGAAAAGGCCTTCAGATCTGGAAAGTGAGACATCAGATAACTCTGAAGAGGGCACTTTCAGTTGAGTGATAAGAAAGCCATATTGAATAGTAAAAGAAGAGGAGGCATAGGCAACAAATGCACATAGCTTTTCCTAGGAGTTTGGCTGGCTTAAGACCGTGAGAGTGGCAGGTGAGAGTGTTTGAATAATGGGGGAGACCCAGCTGTGTTTGTAGGCAGCAGGGAAGGAGCGAGTAAATAGAAATTTGAAATCCGGAGGGGAGGGAGGAGTTTACTGTGTAGTTGTACTTGTGTTTATTCCAACCATTTTGCATAGAACTATTTCTAAAATATATTCCAAACTTATTTCCATTCTTTTTTAAACAGAGGATAAAGAACTTAATACAGTTCTCCCTTCCACATCACAACTTTCCCCATCACGGTTTTGATAGGTTGTGGGTTAGCATAAGAAATTAAATGGGAATTTGGGGGGAGTTTTGCAGAAGCTGCAGAGGACATGCAAAGGCCAACATATGACAAAGAAAAACTTTAGAAACTCAGAAATGCATAAATATATGTATAGTATTATATAATATGAACATATTTTATCTTTTAATACCATAGTAATTCAGACTTCTTCTCCAGTACAAAGGGAGGGCCAAAACATTTTCTGTAGATTTTCCAGATTGGGGGGGCACTAACTACTTGACTCCCATGATGTGGAAGGGATAACTATGTAGCTTTTTTGACGATATCCTTTTCATCAGTTGTTCTTTTGCCATGTTATAATGCAGTGCTTCCCTGTGATGTTATTTGTTCCCATTGGCTCCAGACTGCTCTGCTTTGGGAGTTCCTGTGTTATCTTTTTATAGTTTTTCCTCTTTCTTCCTTCTAGGTTAACTGTCACTTTTCTAACAGCAAACTTACACACCCTTCTTACTTCTTTTCTGTTGTGATCTTGGAGACCAGACCACTTGACTTGTTCAGTTTTTGTAAGCTATGATTCTTGTAAGCACAGACTCAGAGGGTGGGCCTCTCCTCTTAGGAGTTTGTGAGTCTAGTGCCTGTGCTTTGTGACTTCTATTTTAGGTTATCAGTCATCTGTTTTGCTTATTTCCTGCTTCCTGACTGTATCCTGGATAACTGAAATATTACTTTAGCATGGTAAAGTCCTTGAGAGTATAGGTATTATATTTTCTGCTTCTTTTTAGATCCCCGTGGCTAATCCAGTGTTCAGGGCTTGGCAAATCCAGTAAATACTTGACAATCTATTGACTGAGACCTTAGGCCCTCCAAGCTCCTAAGAGTTACCACATAGACCTATCTTGCTTGATTTTTGGTTTGTGAGTTCGAACTGTCTTGACTCAGTTGTGCTTGAATCTGAAGAGCTAAGTCCTAGGGGTGAGCTCCATTCTCAGAGATAGGAATAGTTAGGGTCCCATCCCTGAACCCAACTCACTCTTGATGCATCAACCCACCTCACTGGTTGTCACCCAGGTTCATGCCTGGGAGCAGTTTGCTTCCTGCTAATATCCCATCTTGGAGGCAAGTGACCAGATTATTCATGACACCCATCCCAGGTAACTCAGGGGCCATATCACTTCTTGACCTCTGAGAATCTAAGCTTCAGATTAAGATGGCAGGATTTGAAAGCTTGCCTGTTCCCACTGAGCAATATTTGTCACAGCTGTTGTTTCTGCTACGGGAAAAGGTCAAGGGAGCAGATCCACAGATGGCAGAATGGGGCGTAGCCCTCTAGAAGCATTACTCTTGGGGAAGTGAGGAGAGTCTGCCGATAATTGTAGTCACAACAGGGAAAAATTAACTATTCCAAATTCAACATTTGAGACCTTAATCTAACAGATGTGCCCTGGCTAAAGGTACAGCAGAGGCTGGGAAATCATAACCAGAAGGAACAAAGAGCCTACTGTATTCATTCACTGCCCCTTAGTTACTCGACATAGAATCAGGAAACTTGAGTTAGAATCTCCTGTCAGATACTTCTTAGCTGTGTCACCCTAGGTAAAATGCTTCACCTCACAGAGACTCAGTTTCCCCATCTTTGAAGTGGGAATAATAACCATCTATATATTGCTGACCGCACATGGTGGTTGTAAGGAGAATAGTTTGCGACCTTTGGAGCTCTGTGACTAAGAGTGATTGTTTTATATTACTGGTCTGTTCTCAAGGCTGATTATTTCTGGCATTATGAAGGCCTCATTCTAACATGCACAGACAGTGTTAGTTTATGAAAACATTTGCTAAGCCTAGTTCCCTGGCAAAAGCCAAGATCTATAAGACTGAAGCACTCTTTCATTGGAATATTTCTCTATTTACTCTAACACAAATTTTACTCTGAAATCCCTTGTTACCTGAGGTTCTGTGTGGAGTATTTTGTCTAATCATACTTAGACAAATATAACTTCAGGACCCAGTTTAGGATTGGAGGATCCTCAGCCTAGAGCTAGAAAGAACATTCATTTTCAGAGGAGGACACTGAGGCCCAGTGTGGGGAAGTGACTTGCCCAGGGTCACATGCTAATAAGTGCCTGAAGTAGGATTTGAACCCCAGATCTTAACAATTTCAAGTCCAGCACTACTGTGTCAAAAAAAAAATTACCTACAATTAAAAAAAAAAACTTTTTCAACTTATACCTAAACATACTTGTATGATTCCAGCCATTATTCAAAGCAATTCAGCCTGCTCAAGTTTGAGCTAATATTTTAATCTGTTACTTTGTCCAAGCCAAAGCAAGCCTTGACAGAACCCATGCACAAAAGCAGAAATCCAAACACATCTATCGCTTATTTTTACAAATTAAGCTTTTCAAATGTCAGCCTATTCAGGTTTGACTATCAGCATCTAACAAAGCTAGATCTTAATTATTCCATGGAGTTCCAACCCATGTATCATTAAACCCTAAAAGCAACTATCTGCCAGATATAAATAGAACAAGAAAAGCTCATTATTCAACAGCCCAACATTTGGTAACAATACCAATTTTTGTTTAAGTCCAGAATTTTCCGGTGGTTGCATATACATTATCTATGGGTAGACCAAGAAGGAGCCACAGAGCAAATTGCAAAGCATTTAATTGGGATAGAAGAGCAACCCAGATGTCAGGGGAAATAGCAACAGAATCCTTCTTGGACCTCCACAACCGTGTAGGGTTCTGAACTATCCATGAAGGCCTGTTTAATGGCCATCTGGCTTCTGTTTGTATACCTCTGCAGGCAGCCTGGTCCACTTCTAGTAGTCTCTAATTGTGAAGTTTTTCTTTGTTTTTAAGATATAAAACTTATTTTAGTTTAGTTTTTTTCAATTAACAAGTGTTTATTCATTTTGTTCCTCCCTCTCCCCCCCTAGCCACTGGAAAAGCCAAAAGAACAAAACCGTTGTAATAAATTGCTAAGTCAAGTGAAACAAATTCGCACAGTGGTGTGACTCATTCTTTGTCTTGGGTCTGTTGCCTCTTGCCCAGGTGTTGGGTACCACGCTTCAACACTGGGCCTCTGAGATTGTGGTGGGCTCTTGCCCTGCTCCGAGTTGGGAAGCATTTCAAGGCTATTCTTTGACTTTACCATGTTACTGTTGTTGTAGAAATTGTTCTGGCTCCGCTCATTTCCCTCGGTATCATTTCATACAAATAAGTCTTTCTGACTTTGTCTGAAACCATCCCTTTATCATCTCCTATGGGGTGATAGTATTGCTAGGAAGTTGTCATCATCATCATAATTGGTATTTCTTTTTCTTTCTTTTTTTTTCTTTTTGGAGGGGGAAGGGCAGGGCAGTTGGAATTAAGTGACTTGCCCAAGGTCATACAGCTGTTAAGTGTTAAGTGTCTGAGGCTGGATTTGAACTCAGGTCCTCCTGACTCCAGGGCCAGTGCTCTATTCACTGAGTCACCTAGCCGCCCCTATCATTGTTATTTTTAAACTGATATCAAGCCTAAATTTGCCTCTGCACTTTTTACCCCTTTTTCCTTGTATTGCCCTGTGGGGCCAAGGAGAACAAGCCTGGTTTCTCTTCCATGTGATGGTCCTTCAAAAAAATTTTGAGAATGCTCCCATATATTTATTTCAAATGTTTAAAGCCCATCTTGCAGGTTCCCTTTTTCTTCCTCCCATGCCTCTCCAATCTCTTTTTCTCCAGGCTAAACATTCCTAGTTCTTCCAACTGGTCCTCATATGGTGTGGACTCAAGACTCTTCACCATCCTGGTTGCTTTCCCCTGGCTTCTCTCCTGCTAATTGGGTATCTTTCCTAAATTGTGTCATCCCATACTGAACATGCTACTCTGGAGCTAGTGTGACCAGGGAGAGGGAGAAAGCTATTGCCTCCTTTTCTTCTTTCTCTAGGCTTGATCCCTTTTGCTCTCATTTGTTCACATAAGTTCAGTTGATCACTCTTGCATCTATATATCCAGCTCTAGTCTCTCTCTCGAACTATAATCCCGTATCACTTGCCTGCTGGACATCTCTGTAGAGCCATCCCATTGGCATCTCAAATCCAACGTATCCAAATGGAACTTTTCCTAAACCTGCCTCTTCTCTTTTCCAACCCTCCCTAGTTTTCTTGAGGTTACTATTATCCTTTCAGTCACTCAGGTTCCCAAGCCCTCAGTCATCCCCTATTCTTCTCTCTCCTTCACCCTGCATGCTCAATCAATTGCCAAGACTCATCAGATCTCCCTGCACAAAATCTCTCCCATCCGTCCCCTTCTCTCTACTCACATAGCCACTTACTACTTCAGGCCTGTGTCACATCTCTTACCTAAGCAATAAACTCAATTGCTTTCCTTGAGTTGTTGTTGTTTTAAATAAAGGAAGGGTTTGGGAGGGAGAGGACATAATCACAGCAGTAGGGATGAAAAGGAAGAAAGAAAAGAGTCATCATAATATCGAAAAAGTGAAGATGAGCAGGAGGTTAAGAGAAGCTGGCCTCCTCACCACGCTCCTGTGGCTTGGACTCCCAAACCATGTGGTCTTACCCTGAGCTTTCCTTTGGGCTGGGAGCCTCCTGGCCTTGGAACATCCAGCTGCCTCTGGGCCTTACTTAACGTGGAACATAACTTTGTACGGCCTGCCTTCTTCCCCCATTGGTGAGTTCCTCTTGGCCCCTCCATTTTGTGGAGGGACCTAGGCCTTCCTTCATTGCCTTCTTGGACTTGTTCCTCGCCTCCAGTCTTCTAAACTGTGACCCCAGTGGATAGCTTTCCCTTCCCTTCTGATCCCCACCCCCTCTTCTCAGCTCCCTTTCGTGAGCCCAATATAACTGTGACACAAACCTTTTTGTCTTTGTATAGGCAGCTTTTAACTTGTTGGCCAAATTAAGAAGAACAACAAAAAATGAGCCTCTGGTTCCGTTATCTCCCTTCTTCAAACCTTCTTCTGTATTGGTCTCCAAACTTTGGTTTTTGTATCCCATCAGTAAAAAGTTTTTGAGCATGCCCCCATATACTTACATATTTATGGATTACATTCATGTACAACTGTACTAATAATTAATGAATGTTGTATGACACAAAATAGAAATGAGAAAAGATGAGATAAAGATGAAATCCCATTTTTTTTTGTCCTACAATCAGTAGGAGTTTATGGAGCGGGACGGGTGCCGTGGTCTGAGCTATGCAGTAATATTAATTTCACAGCTGAGTGGAAGGCGGGCTAGAGTGGGGAGAGACTTGAGGCGGGGAGACTAACTAGCAGCCTATTGCAATAGGCCAAGTGCGAGGTTATAAGGCCCTACCCCAGCTGGGTGGCAGCATGTGGAGGAGAGAAGGGGGCATCCAAAGAGAAGTCTTAGAGGTAAAAAGGCAAGATCTGGCAAACGACCAGATATGAGGAGTGGGGACGTGGGGTGGATGTGAGGAGTGGGGACGTGGGGTGGGCGTGAGGAGTGGGGACGTGGGGTGGGCGTGAG